>JAJOZX010000063.1:1652500-1835000 GCA_023014485.1 Bathynomus jamesi | reverse complement strand
AGTTATCGCGTGATCACAAGGTGTAGGGGTAGGCGGTGGAGGTGCCATTTCTTCTGGCAAAGCGGGCTCTCCTTCTTCACACTCCTCTCCTTCAATCTTTAAAGAAGAAAAACTTTCAAACGCGATTTCTTGGCACTGGTAAACTATCCCTTCACTTTTTTTTTACGTAGGAAGGAGGGGGCTAAGGGCGAATACGACCTATTTACATTAGTGATACAAAATTAAACCTTCGAGCTAAAGTTACAGTACTGTAACCTATTCAGGAGCGAGGTTGCACTAAATTTATCCAACATTCAACCTATTAACATACGTGTCATTACTAATCCACAACCTACCTCTTCAGGGCATAATTCATAAGCCTTTTCTAAAGTAGATCTAGCACTCGGGGATCGTTCTAAGAAATAGCCGTTACTAGTTTCATTACTGGGCGCTTGAGGGGACCAATTATTGTAGTACTGTTGATTAGCAGTGGAATAAGGTCTTCGGTCCAGCTCATCATTAAGCCAATAAACGGCGGCGGTCCATTTTCTCTGCAAGTGTGAATAAAGGATAATTATAAGGTAGCAATTAAAAAATTAATGTTACATACATACATACATGCATACATACATACAGCAAAATCTCGTTTCCCAGTAGACTAGGATGAGATGGCAGAAATAGCTCTGATGCGAGACGGAAAAAATAAAGATCGAGTTGTTTAACTTCCTTCGCAACGACCAAGGTCATACGACGGAGGGGACCTACAGTTTTGCGAACCATCTAAGGGTCGTTACATAGCCTGGACGCAACGGACGGTCTCCCATCCAATTTCTATCCGACCCAATGTCGCTTAACATCGCTGACGAACGAGAAGCGGTGCTACGACGTAGCCTATGCGAAACAAAGTAGTGAAGCAAAGACGGGAACCTAAAGAGCACACACTCGTCCACATACGCATGCTGGTGGACCAGCGCCCTCCCACATGACTAAATTCCACACCTAAGTGGCCCTTCATACGCAGTGCATGGTGGCAGCTCCCTTAATATTTGTCAAATATTAACGTTATAAACGTTAACTTATGAAAGATGAAAGGCTAAAATTAACACTGGAAATTAAATGACATTTATTTATAAGAAAATGTAATAATGAAAAAAAGGACAGCGAATGACAACTCGAGTGCCGATTTGCCAACGCGTAAATTTTCGCTTTAGGTCTTTAACACGCCTGCCTTTTTCAGCCAATGCCCGACTTCTAAGTGTAAGCTAAACTCTCTCTCTACCCTGATTCCACGCCCCAAAGACTGCAAAAACTCTCTTACCTTCAACTCCTCATTGGTATTGAGCATCCGATTGGCAGCTTTGCAGGAAGCAAACAGGGCTACCATGCACTTGATACACTGGTAGGCTCTCTTCTGGTAATGGTTCTTGGTCCTTAACATAGTCTCGAACAAGCCTTCTCTCTCTTCAGGAATACCTAATACATTAAGCGTGAATTCGGGGAATAGATCAAATATTTTATAAACATTCAAGCATTCCTTTGAATAAAAACGCCTTTCCCTTTTAAATAAAAGTTAGCTTCCTCACAAGGTTAAAAGTATGGGTAAAAACACAAACCTTTAAGCGCATTATGAATCCTATGATCCTGCCAAGAGTCTTCTAGTAACAACATGTGGAGTAATAGGTCGAAGTAGGGCCTCAGTTCATAGGTATAGGCATAGGCGATTTGCCAGAGGAGCTCAGATAACACAGTGGATGAAAACATCGGATTTTCCCAACAGCAAAACTTTAGCACCTTCAACGTATCTTCCGATGTGTTTGAATCTTCGATTATTTTCTTAACGTAACTAAAAATATATAAATTCATTCATCAGCGCACAAACAAAATATATACGTGTACACACGTATCCTCTTTTTTCTTTCGGATGATAAGTTGAAATAAAATTGGCAGTCCTTGGAAAGACAACTTTTCGTTCCCTCCGTCGCGTCGGTCAATATTAACGATAGATATCAGAAAAACAAAACCTTTAAGTGACGGTGGGTAGAGTTCCAAAAATCTTAAACCTCGAAACAGCATGAACTACTTAAAAACATTCAATAACACAGGGCCAATCCAGTTTGGGAAAAAAAATCCCTTCATTAATACAAAAATAAAAGACAAAGGTTTAACGACTACATTAACATGAAGTCAAAAGAAAAACTGTAGGACTATGTTCATAAATGAAATCCGCTAGCGGAAAAGTCAATAAAAAAGGCTTAAAAATTTGACTTTACAGTTACTACTATTATTATTATTACAAACAAAGAAAAAAATTATTATTCATTTACAGTAAGTTGAAACTTACGTAGGTCGCCCATACAAGATATCTGCCACTTTCTGTTGTATAGGCATCAGGGGGTCTGGAATTGTATTATCCCCATGGGGATTGGGTAAAGGCGGTTTGTTCTGGGTAGGAAGAAAAAAAATCTTAGAATTTAATATGCGTTTCATGTCCAAACACACTAAGAAACCTTTTTGACAAATACATCAAAATATGAACACTCAAAAAGCGTAAAATGTTTCTGCCAACTTACTGGCTGAGATGACTGGCACTTGTGAGAAACATCGCAACACCTAATCAGCTGCGAGACCACCTGATACAACTTGCCTAGTTCTGGGTACTGATACTTGATAGCAGGGCCAGGACCCTCATCTAAAGCAACCAGCATCAACGTTTCAACCACATTCAGCTAAAACGGGTGGAATAGAAAACATTTCAAGCTCGCAAATGTGTATTTAAAAGACTGCATATAACGTACAATGATAACTTACACTATCACAAATATATTTAAAATTATTAAAGAAAAAGTAATAAATAACAGGGTATCCCAAAAGTCAGTAGGATTGAATGAAACACCCTGTACTTACACGAACCTATGAACAGTCGGTTCATGAAATTTATCAACAAAAAGTTATTAACCTCAAATTTTAATTGTTCTTTCGTGGTTTGAGGACTTTCAACAATGTTAATACAATTTTTTTTTTTTTTCCCCCCTTTAAATTTTGCTTTAAAATTTCATTATAGACAAACGTAAAAGGACTGACATTTTCGAAAGCAGCGTCACCCCTCATCAGCTATGAAATACCTTTAAAAGTTGCAGTTTCTCCTGGGGGCCGAACGAGGCATAGAGGTGGAACAGGTGGAAGTATTGCAGCAAATGTCTACCATGTTCGGACACTTCTTTATTCAGCAAGAGGAGGACAGCTATTAACAGCTGGTCACTCAAACTACAACTAGCAACACCTTCCACTGAAATAAGAGAAAAGAAATTATTTGACTTTTTAAAAAAAATATTGATACTTACGACTGCTTTGTATTATCCATTTAAAAACCCGTTTATGGACCTTGAGTTTTAATTAAATATAATTTCATAAAATTTAGATTCCGACTTCAAGTCATTCTTACCAGCCAAATGTTTAAGGGGTGCCCAAGAGACAGGCTGGGGTGGGTCTGATTTTGAGCAGTGAGCTACCAGAACAATCAGTTTGCTAAAGACGAGCCGAACCTCAGGAGCTGGGCACTCCAGAAGGTATTCCATAAATCTTTGGGGCTGGGCGAAGAGTACATGCTGGGTAAACCAACCCCTAGTGGCTGCAGACGATCGCAAATGGACCTGCACGAAAAAGGAAGTTCAATTTTTTTAATTTTGAATTTGTTACAATAAAATCGATTACAACTTATAAAATGGATGCATGAACTAATACGTTAGAAAATTTACGTAACGAGCTACCAACCTGCAACGCTTCGTACCACTCCTGAGCGGGTCCTCTCAGTGTTTTCTTCGTATGAAGGCCGACGGAAAACAAGAATTTGCTTGCCAATTTCGTGCTAATCATAGCCACCTCTTCACTCTCATTGACCTATGAAACATTATATACGTAAATGCATTTACACTTAATCACATTAAATAGAGAAGCCAATAAATGCTCCATATACGCTTTTGACGGCCCAGCAAAGAATCACAGGACATAGAAATTCCTTAGTTTTTAATCTATCCTTAATAACAAGCGAGGAAGAAGCAGATTCCTATGGAAAGGTGACAATAAGACAAGATAATGGAATGCGAAAAATGAGATGCAACATAATTCGAGGGCTGACAACTAGAACTGGTTAATGGTTATGCCCAAAATCATGATTGAGATTGAAAAAAATGAGTTTTAAAGTTTTAGTGATCCATCAGATGATGGACATTAACAATCATTGGTGACCTACGTAACACACTAGTAATAGGTCTTGGACATAAACTACACTCAATAACAAGTGGTAGACTTAACTCATTTTGGCCCAAAATGGACATAACCAGTTCTGGTCATCAGCCGTGGATATGACCATTAAAAGGCGAGGTAATAAAAAATTATTCCGTTACAAAAAAGTACAAACAGATTGTACCAGGTGACGGGGAAAAAATTGATGAAGTTAGTACCGAGATGCGAGTAAAAAGCATGATGAAATATTAAAAATGAAACAGCAACTACAAAATGTACGAAAAAAATGAGTTACAAAAGACAAGGTTGAAGAAGAAAAGCAGATTATCATCAAGATGTGAGGTAAATAAGCCTGACCTTATTAAGAATAATCAAAAGACAAAGGATTGAGTAACAGCTATCTTGTAATTATTATTTAGTATCTTCCATTTGTTTTTACCTTTAAGGCCTATTCCTATTCCATAACTACTATTAAATATTTGTCAACTACCAAAATATTAGCGTAGTTCTCCAATACAATCGGTAAATTGCGAGTTTGATATATATATATATATATAAGATAAAGTAAAATACATTATACCCTTTAATTCAGAAGTAATCACTCTTACCCTATCTTGTGGAGGGTTACTGACGAAGTTGTGGTTGGCAAGAATGAGATTTTTTAGGAACTGGAAATACTCTGGGGAGAACTGAGACCTTGAATGGAGGAAGCGCACGTTTTGCCGCACTACTGAACGTTCAATGGCAACTGGCATCTTTATCAAACCAGGGCGGTCTGCTAAAAAAAAAAAAACATATATATATATATACACACAGGGTGTTTGAAAACTTTCTGTACAAATTGTAATGGGGGATAGGCAACACCAAGACAAACCCTTTTCGTCTATAAGTGTATGTCCGCTGACGTCACCATTCGGCGCGAGAGGGCGCCGCTGCAATTGGCTAAAAGGTGAAGTGGGCTAGACTCGCGCTTGCCGCGGGCATTCTTAAATCGGACGTAGTACGCGTAACATGGAGCGCTTCACGACTGCTGAGATGGCTGACATGCATATGGTGTATGGGGCTGCCAATGGAAACGGAAGAGCTGCTGTGAGGTTGTACCGACAGCGCTTCCCAAACAGACGTGTGCCAAACCACCAAACGTTTGCGCATTTGCATCGGCGACTGCGAGAAACTGGAACATTCCATGCAAGCATGCATGACACTGGTCGGGAGAAACGTGCGCACTCCTGACATGGAAGAAATCCTACGGCGATTTGAGGACAATCCAAGCGCAAGCACGCGAGGTGTTGCACGTATCCTCGGTGTGAACCACGACCTGGTCCGGAGAGTGTTGCACGAGCAGCAGTTACATCCGTTTCATCGTCAGAGTGTCGAGGCATTACAAACCTCGGGATTACCCTCTTCGTGTGGAATTCGCACGCTGGTTTCTGCAGCAGACAGCGGTGCAGCCTAATTTTCCGGCTTATGTGCTGTTCTCAGATGAGGCCTGTTTCACACGTGAGGGTGTGTTTAACATGCACAATTCTCACGTGTGGGCGCACGCAAATCCACATGCTACACGGGTGCATGCTCATCAAGAACGGTTCGCCGTCAATGTTTGGGCGGGTATCGTCCATGGCAAGTTGATTGGGCCGTACCTGCTGCCTGCCCGACTCGACGGGCGGGTTTATCGGATATTTCTTGAAGAAACGTTGCCGGAACTGCTGGAAGATGTTCCCGTGGCTATTCGTAGACGAATGTGGTTTCAACACGAAGGGGCCCCAGCACACTCCAGCAACGATGTGTGGGATTATCTGAACGCCACTTTTGGGGACCGATGGATAGGCCGGGGTGGGCCCGTAGCCTGGCCACCGAGATCGCCCGATTTAACATGCCTCGATTTCTTCCTGTGGGGACACATGAAGAACCTGTGTACGAGACTCCCATTTACTCAGAAGAAGACCCGTGGCAAGCGCGAGTCTAGCCCACTTCACCTTTTAGCCAATTACAGCGGCGCCCTCTCGCGCCGAATGGTGACGTCAGCGGACATACACTTATAGACGAAAAGGGTTTGTCTTGGTGTTGCCTATCCCCCATTACAATTTGTACAGAAAGTTTTCAAACACTGTATATATATATATATACAGGGCGTCCCAAAAAATGTATACACACTTTAAATAATTATAAAGCAGTGTTTATTAAAATGCATTTCATTTTCAAAATGTAATAGAATCTACAGACATTATTTAATTGTTTTGTCAACGCCTGTTTTCAAACTGACGTCCGTTCTGGTCCAGGCACTGCTGATAACGCGAAGCAATGGAATCGCAAACATCACGAAACATTTCGTTTGGTATTTGTGTGCATTCTCGTTCAATGGCTGCTCTCAATTCAGCGACTGTTGCAGGTTTTATAGCGTAGACTTTGTCTTTTAAGTATCCCCATAAAAAAAAGTCTAGTGGTGTGAGGTCTGGTGAACGCGGAGGGTATTCTACGAAACCCCTTCGTCCAATTCACATCCACATCGTGCCAAGTACCACTCGTAATACTCCACTCTTCGGTCCGGATCATCTTCATTAATAGCATGGACTAATCTTGGAATGTAACTTTTCCATTGACAGCGCTTCAAAATGCGTTGGACAGACGATTCTGAAATTCCTACCTCACGACTCGCTTGCCGCACAGATTTTCTTGGACTTTGGTGATACGTTTCCAGTACTCTTTCTTGCTTTGTGGGGCTTGTCGATGTCCGTGGACTTCCGGAACGCTTCTTGTGGACATTCTGAACAGTTCCATCGGCTTCAAACTTATCTCTAATTCGAGTGATGGTAAGTCGCGTTGGTGGATCTGTTTGAAACTCCCTCCTAAACTGTCTTTGCACTTCAACTGCGTTTTCACACTTCCAGTAGCATTTTAGAATGAATTTCCTTTGTTCAAAGCTTAGTCTGACTGCCATTATTAATTCTAATGGGTTTAACTTGGAAAGAAAGAAACATCAATTGAGCTATCAGCTGTTAAAGTGTGTATACTTTTTTGGGACGCCCTGTATATATACACACACATATATATATATATATATATATATATATATATATACACACACAGGTGCGGCATAAGTCGATTTACCGAGAATAATAAAATCAACTTGTACTCGGTAAAGCGACTTATGCCGCACCCTGTATATATATTGCAAAGTAGTAGAAATTCGACCAATCCACCTAGCTATATAAGCTATTTATCAATCCTGCCATACGTTATGTAAACCATGGGGGTTCATAGCTGGCATTTGTTTTATGTCCATCTTAATTTTTTAGTTGTTGTTATTATTGTTGTTATTATTACTACTACTACTACTACATGTGATATGGAAGTCATTTCCCTACCAATAAAACTTTTTACACACACACACACACACACAACCAGTCAAGTTTAAGTACACCCTGAAATATTCATACATTTCAAATTTTGTTTAGTTTTTTTTATTTATTAACTAAGTTCTGACAAATTCATAAGTACAAACATGGGAACTTAAATAACAAAAAAATCAGGACAATTTACCAAAAGCAAAGTCTAAATTTTAGATTCCTCAAAATAGCCTCCTCTAGCAGCAATTACAGCAGAACAAATTTGAGGCATGCGCTCAACAAGAGAAAGAAGATAGTCTGGTGAAAGCTGCTGCTGCTGCTGCCAGCACTCTCGTAAGAGTTCCCAGAGCTTCTGAGCACTGGATGGCTGCTTGGCTTTCACTCGTCGATCCAGTTCATCCCACACTAGCTCGATGGGGTTCAGATCTGGGGATTATGCTGGCCATTCCATAACTGTGAACTGACGCCGTTCTTTCTGCTTCGGGTAATTTTGACAGCTTGGAAGTGTGTTTAGGAACGTTGTCTTGCTGCATTGAATTGAATAATCTTTATTAATGATAAAATAAATACATTCTTTTCAATTTACAATGACATGGATAACTGTGAAGCTCGACTATTTATTTAATTTAATTTGGCCCTTAAGCTTTAGGCTTTTGTGGAACTGTTATTATGAACTGTTAGTCAACTAGTAGCAGTCCAGATGGGATGGCATGGCGCTGTAGAATGCTGTGATAGCCACGTTGGTTCAGTATTCCAGTGACTTTGTGGAGATCTCTAACTTGCTCCCCTGCAAAACATCCCCAGACCATCACACTTTCTCCACCGTGCTTCACTGTTGTGTTATTCTTTCACCCGCTCTGCGCCGCACAAATACTCTGCGTTTGGATCCAAAAACTTCGAACTTTGATTCGTCAGTCCAAAGGACAAATTTCCACTGCTGAACAGTCAATTTTTGGTGTTTTTTTAGCCCAGGCTAACCCTTTCTTTTTGTTCTGGAGTCTCAGCATTGGTTTCTTTGCTGCAGTTCGTCCTTTTAATCCTGCCTCTCTTAGTCTTCTCTGAACAGTTGATGTTGAAACTGTTGTACTTCTGGAGTTGTTCAGCTGGGCTTTGATTTCAGGTGCTGTGAGGCGTCTGTTGCACAGACTGGTGACTCGGATATACTTGTTCTCTGAGTCTGCTGTGGTTCTTAGTCGCCCTGACCTATTTCTGTCCTTATTTTGACCAGTTTCTTTGTACCGTTTAATGGCACAAGCAACCGCATTCACAGAAACTTCTAATTTTTTTGCAATTTGCCTCAGTGATTTGCCCTCATTTCTCAGTTACAATCGACTGTCTTTTTTCTGTTGTTAACTGAGCTTTGGCACCCATTTTTGCTTTTTGAAACACACAAATATACCTTAAACTCCACAGTTAGCTCCTCTGCAAGGATTATATATGTAAAGACCTACAGCGCATGTTAATAACTGAACACGTGTATTAACATACTCCTGAACAAACACACTACCCCAGTAAAGACTTTTAAACTGTTTTTGGACCTTTGTGCAGAGCTAATGGCATTAATTTTAGGTTGCATGTTAGACGTAAATTAACACATTTCGAAGGCTATTTTGAAGAAGCTTCTGTGTTACAACACACTGCATAGGGCAGATGTACTGAAGCATACAATATGAAAGCCAGGTAAGCAAGTTTCATCTCTAGTACCTCTTAAGTTTACATTTGAAGTTTCTGTCATGAGGTAAACAGCAAAACATTAGAAATTAGTAGGTGTACTTAAACTTTTGACTGGCAGTATATACCTTTGGTTAGCTTCCGCCCGAATTATTCATTCTGACGAAGGTCAAGCTTTTCACTCCACCTTAGACCTACAGTTTAACGTGGAATCCGAACCACACCCCATCAGCAGCTCAGCGTCTTAACCGCTAGGCCACTTAGGGTACCCATTTATCTACCAACCACTTTATTGTGTGGAAGGATGAACAGCTGGGTTTTGCTTGCGCGCCGGCTGCCGTCGGGTCTCGAACCCGGGGCCGATGGATTCGTAGTCAGCGACGCTAACCACCACATACATACATATATGAGTGGCGCGAAAGTCGCGCATCATAGGAATTTTTAGTGTTGATTATATTATTTTTTTTCTTTTAAGTAGGGGATAGCTGCGCAATTAACAATAGACTAGAGGGTGAGCTTGGTTTTAATGCATGGAATACCAGGTACTACAAATCGATGAAGCGATACAGAATTTAAATTCTGTACCGATTCATTTCCATACATTAAAACCAAGCTCACCCTCTCGTCTATTGTTAATTTCGCAGCCATTCCCTACTTAAAAGAAAAAATATAATCAGCACTAAAAACCCTGTATATATATAAAACGAAAGAAGCCCTACCTAGTGTTAACTCGTTCATAGAAGTAACCAAACTATCGTCCAATCTCGTATAGAAGAGAAGATAAGCGTTCCACCATCGTTTCTGCCGCCTATAACTGACTCTCTTCATGATATTATCGAACACTTGCTGCAATTAAAAGCAAAAAAAAAAAAAAAAAAAAAATACATTTCCCATAAAATCGAATTAAGTTTTCAAAAGCAAAACAAAGAATAAAAACCTGACAATAATAGTATAAAAACTTTGTAACTTGAGTTTCATTTACCCAAGTCTTCTAATATATACTGAAATCCCGCCCCCCTGGAGAAAAAAAATCCCTTACTCTGAGAAATAAATTCATTGTTGACAGCGAAACCTAAGCCTCTCCCAATCTCTAACCTCTCCCATGTACTCTCCCCCGAAGCACTGGTTCTTCATCTCTTCGTCGTCATCCATTTTACATTCAGTTACGTCTCCGTCATCGAATTTGTACCACTTCTGCTCCAAGCAAACTCTGTTAACGTAGAAACCGTACATCAACTGTAGTGCACGGTATCACTGTACAAAATCCTTTACAGTCGAAGAATCAGTAACTGATACGTCGAATCCAAGACTTACTTGTGTAGAATATACGAGTAATAGTGTCCTCCACTCGCCTGGCCGCTGTGTACCACGATTCCAGTCAGTTTGTATTTGCTGCACGACTGGTTCTTCAGGTCCTCTGGATCGTAGTCGATAAGTTCTCCGTTCCTTGCCAAACCTGCCACTGAAAACATTAAACAGAATCAGGATCAATTTCAAGTAAAAAAGAAAGAGTAAGAAAAAATTAACACTTCCTTCAGGTAAAGTTAAAAAATAATTTCGGGGGAGAAATATACATTCTCTAGTTTCAAGTTATTAAAATCTTCGGTTTCAGTACGGGAGAACAAGAGGTGGTAAGAGGCGAAGTAAGTTTTTAAAAAGGAGACATCGAACTTTTAAATTTTGAAGTACATCACTTGAATATCCATTTCTGATTTTTTGTTTCAGTTTCAGATGAAAACTTCTCGTGGAAGATAAAACAAAACTCGGCCATTCCTTTTCATTTCAGTTCTTTGACTTTTTAATTTTTTTTAGTACTTTACGTACAGGAAACTTCGAAGTACAGTACTTAGCACTTGCTGAAACTTTTGAAAGACACCCGGTACTTACCGGTATAGGGCTCCATATCGAGTTCTCTGGGAAACTCGAAATAGTCGTTGAATTTGATGGAACATTCTCGCTCCCAATCGTAGTCGAAGCGTTTCAGTTGAATGGCCAAAATGGGAGGCAACTTCTTAAGACAAATTCTCTTCACAGTGTCAACCTAACAAACGAAATGAATCAATTCATTCACATTTCCCAAGTAAATAGCAGACAATAATACAAATTAACCCTCCTACCACGGGTCGCTATATTATCTGGACGCATCCAACTACTGTTACTCAGATCCAATGTCATTTGACTGCACTGATCTACGGGAAGCAATGTTGCGACATAAACGTAGCCTAATTTTAAATACACATGTCCTTTTTCATTACCTTTTTGTCACACTTTTCGCAGAGGTAAGCATTGTCTCCCTCGAGAAGGTCCCCTTTCACGTACTGCTCGAGAGAGTCATAAAGGTTGCTGTAATTCCGAATATCGATGCTGATCACTGTAAACGCTTCCTCTCGGGAGTACCTTAAGAAGGAAATAACAAAGCTAAGTTCTAATCTATCGGCACCAGGCACTACATACCAGTGCAATAGGAACCAATTGAATATTATTGCGAAACACTCGATCATATAATAAAATGTATACTGGATACAATAGTCAAATTCCCAGACAAAGAAAGACATCTTACCTATGCGGACAAGTTTTACAAATTTTCTGGTCAGAAAAAGAACCGCCTAAAATTTTATTTAAAATTTGATTCTCTCCAAGCGCTTTCAGAGCTTCATTAATACTCTCCACCAAGATATTGTAAAACTCACAAGCATCGTGCTGCTCCCTTAAGTTAACGGGTTCACCTTGCAGTCTGGAAGGAAGGAAAAGTGTGACTTGAGGCTATAAAGATTCAACTGTTAATTATAAATTTGAATTCCTCCTCTATTGCGAAAACACGAGGACTACCATTGAGGACCAAGTCGAAGTCTACCATTTTCATCCATAACAATACGCCAGGTGTGAAGACGAGTGTCCCTCTAATTACCCTTGCAATAAGTTACACCTACTATGAAACATTTGACTGAACATGTTCTAGGCCCTTACTTGAAATGTTTCCAGAGCCCCCTTGGAACATAATATTGGAGTTTGGAACAAGCGAGATGGGCGAAAATCGCTTGCACTTGTTTCAGAATCCCAATGTGGTATTCCTTGCGACTCTCTTCACTCGAACTGTTTACATTTTCCTCTTCTGTTACCTCCAAGTTGTTCTGAAAAAAAGTCACTACAGTTTACTCATTAAATACTAAAACATTTAACGAGGTGCTTATACAGGGCGAGTTAAAAGTCCTGCCTCAAAAATATTTATTGTATAATAGAATTATTTTTCAGGCAGGACTTCCGACTCTATATATTATATATATATATATATATATATATTATATATATATATATATTATATATTATTATATATATTATATATATATATTATATATATTATATATATTATATATATATTATATATATATATATATATATATATATATATATATATATATATATATATATTATATATATATATATATATATATATATATGAAAATTATTTCACGAAAGTAACACGTGAAAAATATTTGATGAATAAAACCACGAAGGAAAGGAAACACAAAATGTTATAATGTAATGTTATAATGTTTCAGACCAACAAAGACCCTAGGATCCACTCATGGCTGGTCTACCTAACTGTATGTCCTCCGTGGTGGTGGAGGGGACCTACAATTTTACGTGGGTTCCGAACCACAAGAACATAAGAAACTTGTTTAAAAACTGCGGGTAAATTGGCAACGACCAATTTTTACGAAACTAAATATTATCAATTTAAAAATAATTAATTATCGGTTTAAAACTAAAGATAGAATCTCTCGGTCCAGAGGAGCAAGTCATAATAGACTACTATCCACAAATATGTTACATTCTATATATATTATAACGGACATGCAAATATATCAGATCCAAAGAATCCAGTCAATTTCATTACGGTATCCATCAAGTCACGGTCCATATCGATTGCGGACCAAGTCAAAATTTACAACCATATACATTATCAATTTAAAAATAATTAATTATCGATTTAAAACTAAAGATAGAATCTCTCGATCCAGAGGATCAAGTCATAATAGACTACTATCTACAAATATGTTACACTCTATATCTATTATATAACGGACATGCAAATATATCAGATCCAAAGAATCCAGTCAATTTCATTATGGTATCCATTAAGTCACGGTTCATATCGATTGCGGACCAAGTCAAATTTACAACCATATACATTACAATATATACACTTACGAGGAAAAGTGTAGGTGTGGCTGTAAAGACTGTACAGTAATGTAGAAATGTGTGTGCACCCATTATGGGTCTCCCATTTAAAGGTGTTTGTGGGGCAAGTGAAGATCATGAGTTTTTCAATACCTCACAGTACTATGGGGGGCACCGCTCGGCAGAGGAATCTCTTTAAATGGGGTGTGTAAGTACAGAGAGTATCCCCTAACCCAAGACGCTGCCTCCCTATATCCCACAACACTTGTGTTGAGCTGTGGGATCTATCCCCACAAAGCCTTAATTTTACTACCTTAAACTATACCCTTTCTATCAACATGCGCGTCCAATCGATTCTTAAACATGTTTATAGACGTGCTACTAATTACTTCTACCGGCAAACTATTCCAGCTATTTACTATTCTATGCGTAAAAAAGTTTTTCGCAACTGCTGTCTCGAACCTTCTACTTGTCAACTTACACCCGTTATTTCTAGTCCTATTATATTGAGATATTTCGAAAAAGCTATCTCTATCTACGTTATCAAATCCATTCATAATTTTGAAAACCTGGATTAGATCACCCCTTAACCTCCTAGTCTCGAGTGTAGTCAATTTTAACTCTTTAAGCCTATCCTCGTACGACTTTGACCTAAGAGACGGAATCATCTTAGTTGCTCGTCTTTGAACTCTTTCGATTTTGTCTATATCTTTGCGCATATGCGGATTCCAAAATTGGACCGCGTACTCCAAATGGGGTCTAACTAATGATTTATAAAGAGGAACTATAATATCGCGCGATTTGTACTCAAAATTGCGAGCTATAAAACCTAACACTTTGTTCGCCTTATTGACCGCCGCTGTACTTTGTTTCGCTACTTTTAAATCACCAGTGACTATAACTCCTAAATCTTTTTCCTGCTCTACGCTTGTTAAATCTTTCCCTGACATACTATACGCAAAATTACCGTTACGCGAACCTATATGCATAATTTTGCACTTATCCACGTTAAATCTCATTTGCCATGTGACTGACCAATCAACGATTTTATTCAGATCTTCCTGAATTTTACCTCTATCTTCGTCATTAATCGCCCTACCACCCAGCTTCGTGTCATCCGCAAACTTTGAAACTGTACTGACTAGGCCGACATCTAAATCGTTAATATATATAAGAAAAAGCAAGGGGCCCAATACAGAACCCTGAGGAACGCCACTCGCTACATTAGCCCAACACGACTCCGCTCCATCAACGACCACCCTCTGTTTCCTACCTCGCAACCATTCTTCTAGCCAATTTATTACTACACCCCTGATTCCATGAGCCTTAGTTTTTTCAATGAGTCTTTTGTGCGGCACGGTGTCAAACGCTTTTTGAAAATCTAAATACACTACATCAACCGCCCGATGTCTATCGTAAACGTTAACCACGCTTTGGAAAAATTCTAAAAGATTAGTTAAGCAAGATTTGTTTCGCCTAAAACCGTGCTGCGTATTTCGGACCAGATTATGCACTTCTAAGTGTTCGACTATACGATCCCTAATTATTGATTCCAGTAGCTTACCTACAACAGACGTTTCGTCTAATGACATCCTCAGGAACACTGAAGTACATAAAAGGGTAACAGCCTATATATAGGTTACAGAAAGAAAAAAAAGAAAAATAAATAACATACATACATACACACACACACCCATATATATACATACATATCTATATATACACATACATACATACATACATACATACATATACACACACACACACACACATATATATATATATATAATATATATATATATATATATAATATATATATATATATGCAATAAACAGAGAAGTAAAAATAAAAATTAAAAATTAAAAATTAAAAATTAAAGGATTATCCGTGAGGCGTACAGATTTGTAAGGAATAATATCGATTTTTAGCACAAGATCAAATGGATTATAAAAATACAAATTTATATTGGAATACTGCCCGGGTTTTAACACACTGCCTATGGTCAGGTTTCGATATATATAAAAATAAAATGCAAATTAAAAGTTAATAAAGTAGCAGACAAGTTTACCAAAGATTTAGTGTTCTACCTTTCTTATCTAAATCAAATCTGTTTGGAAGGAATTCAAAATAACAGGATCGAGTTGAAAAAGACCTTTGCTTATGTTGAAGTTATTTGAAAGTTGGATAATGGCAGACTCAAGAATATTTCTATTAACAATGTTGCTAGAATGGAATAAAACTGAAGCATTATTCCAATCAATACAGTGGGCTAACTCTGACAAATGGACAAAAAGGGCACTGGACAACTGTCCTGTTCTAACGGAATATTGATGCTGTTTTATACGTGTGTGCAAATCCTTTCCCGTCTGACCTATGTAAAAGGAATCACATTGTTTACAACCAATTTTATAGATAATGCCTGAATTATTGGTAGGGCTATTTTTTACTATGATATTTTTCACAATATTGTCATATGAAAATACTACATTAATATCCAAAAGTTTAAGTACATTAGCAATGCCTAAAAAGCCCGGGAAAAATGGAAGTACTAAAATATTTTTTGACAAAGTATGAGTGTTATTATTGACACGATAGAAAGTTCGTTTTGCCTTGTTGAGACAAGATTCCATAAACGCAGATGGATAACACAAATCACTTCCAATACCGTTGATTTTTTCCAATTCGGCATCGATGTATTCCAGACTGGCGATCCTAAGGGCGCGGAGAAACATTGATGAAAAAATGGCCTTCTTTGTGGGGGTGTCATGTCCCGAGTAAAAGTGTACGTAGGACAAATTGTTTGTTGTTTTCCGATAGATACTAAACTTAAAACCTGGGCTTTCCCTATGTACACGCACATCCAAAAACGGGATTGAATTGTCTTGTTCCACTTCTAAAGTAAACTTAATGGAGGGGACTTGATCATTTAACTGAAGGAGGAAGTTATCCAGGTCACGATTCATGGGCCAGATACACAAAATATCGTCGACGTACCGCAACCACGGGATGCCAACCCCCAGGATTCTCGGAATATAAGTAATTTCGAAAAACTCCATATAAATATTGGAGAGGAGGGGCGATAAGGGGTTGCCCATGGCCATCCCAAAAACTTGTTGATAATACTCGTTATTGAAAGTGAATTTACAGTCTTTGATGCAAAGCTTAATAAGTTCCAAAACAATGTGTGAAGGTAGTGGCAGGTCATACTTATGTAATTCTTGGGAGAGAAAGTCAAGCATATCGTCTATCGGCACTTTTGTAAACAATGAACAAACATCAAAACTGATCAATCTATCGTTAGTTACAGTACGTGCATTATTCAATTTTTCAGTAAGATCCATGGAATTTTTTACATGTGAATCAGAGATAGTTCCGAGAATGGGGGACAAGACTTTGACAAGCCATTTGGAGAGTTTATAAGTAATAGAGCCCACCGAGCTAATAATAGGGCGCATAGGGTTGCCAGGTTTGTGGGTTTTAATAAGACCGTAAAGGTAGGGCAGAGCAGGTGAAGTGGACATGAAAAGCGGAATTAAGTCCTTATGATCTTTGAGAATGCGTTTCAAGCCACTATTAAATGATTTGATGACGTCATCCTGCGGGTTCTTCCTAAGTTTGCTGTATGTGGCGGGGTCCTGGAGAAGCTCGTTCATCTTTCCGATGTAGTCCACTTTGTCCATAATAACTATGGTGTTAGCCTTGTCTGCTTTAGTAATATGGAGCTCCCCATCTTTTTTTAATTGTGAGAGGCTATTGCGAAAACGTTTAGGAAAGTTATCTTCGTAATTACCATTCGCCGCACTATAAACGAGGCCTTTAACTATGTTAAACAAATACTGAGGGAGATTACACTGTTTTTCGAAACACGCGAGACTATAACAAATTTGTAAAGCCGAAGGTTTTTAACAATAAAAAAGGACATACCATATCCAAGGGCACTTTTTGCATCGTCACTAATGTTTTTCGAAGAAAGGTTCAAAACACACTTTGAGCTTGCTTTTTTACTCCACTGACTATCTCGAATGAGACTTAATTTTTCGATCCAAAATGTTACGAAGTGAAGTAGTTCTCCGACGCAACTCGTTGTAAATTTCATCAAACAAAGGTTGGATCCACGGTTGGGGAATAACGGTTACAAAATTATGTTTGGCGATGTTTAAATTTTTGAAGGCGGACGGACCACTCATTTTGTCTGGTGACTTCAATATGTTTCTTTAAAATTAATCTGCTGAAGTTGTTGAACGGATGGTCGTCAATTTGTCTGAGGCGCATCGGAAGCAGGGATTTCGGAAGAACTTGCTCCTCTAGACACTTAGTAAGAAACTTCCGTCGGATACGAATTGCATGCCCCTTCATTAATGTAGAAGAAAACACGGACACAAACGGAGACAAGAGAGGGAACAGCAAGCCGAAGGAACGCGTGGTGTTCATTATATGAAAATTATTTCACGAAAGTAACACGTGAAAAATATTTATGATGAATAAAACCACGAAGGAAAGGAAACACAAAATGGTGCTCAAGCGCTTTCGTCTAATGACATCCTCAGGAACACTGAAGTACATAAAAGGGTAACAGCCTATATATAGGTTACAGAAAGAAAAAAAAAAGAAAAATAAATAACATACATACATACACACACACACATATATATATACATACATACATATCTATATATACACACATACATACATACATACATACATACATACATATATATATATATATATATATATATATATATATATATATATATATATATATGCAATAAACAGAGAAGTAAAATAAAAATTAAAAATTAAAAATTAAAGGATTATCCGTGAGGCGTACAGATTTGTAAGGAATAATATCGATTTTTAGCACAAGATCAAATGGATTATAAAAATACAAATTTATATTGGAATACTGCCCGGGATGTGCGTGTACATAGGGAAAGCCCAGGTTTTAAGTTTAGTATCTATCGGAAAACAACAAACAATTTGTCCTACGTACACTTTTACTCGGGACATGACACTCCCACTAAGAAGGCAATTTTTTCATCAATGTTTCTCCGCGCCCTTAGGATCGCCAGTCCGGAATACATCGATGCCGAATTGGAAAAAATCAACGGTATTGGAAGTGATTTGTGTTATCCATCTGCGTTTATGGAATCTTGTCTCAACAAGGCAAAACGAACTTTCTATCGTGTCAATAATAACACTCGTACTTTGTCAAAAAATATTTTAGTACTTCCATTTTTCCCGGGCTTTTTAGGCATTGCTAATGTACTTAAACTTTTGGATATTAATGTAGTATTTTCATATAACAATATTGTGAAAAATATCATAGTAAAAAATAGCCCTACCAATAATTCAGGCATTATCTATAAAATTGGTTGTAAACAATGTGATTCCTTTTACATAGGTCAGACGGGAAAGGATTTGCACACACGTATAAAACAGCATCAATATTCCGTTAGAACAGGACAGTTGTCCAGTGCCCTTTTTGTCCATTTGTCAGAGTTAGCCCACTGTATTGATTGGAATAATGCTTCAGTTTTATTCCATTCTAGCAACATTGTTAATAGAAATATTCTTGAGTCTGCCATTATCCAACTTTCAAATAACTTCAACATAAGCAAAGGTCTTTTTCAACTCGATCCTGTTATTTTGAATTCCTTCAAACAGATTTAGATAAGAAAGGGTAGAACACTAAATCTTTGGTAAACTTGTCTGCTACTTTATTAACTTTTAATTTGCATTTTATTTTTATATATATCGAAACCTGACCATAGGCAGTGTGTTAAAACCCGGGCAGTATTTCCAATAAATTTGTATTTTTATAATCCATTTGATCTTGTGCTAAAAATCGATATTTCCTTACAAATCTGTACGCCTCACGTAATCCTTTAATTTTTAATTTTTAATTTTATTTTACTTCTCTGTTTATTGCATATATATATATATATATATATATATATATATATATATGTATATGTGTATATATAGATATGTATGTATATATATATATATAGATATGTATGTATATATATATGTGTGTGTGTGTGTGTGTATTTTATTTATTTTTTTTTCTTTCTGTAACCTATATATAGGCTACCCTTTTATGTACTTCAGTGTTCCTGAGGATGTCATTAGACGAAAGCGCTTGAGCACCATTTTGTGTTTCCTTTCCTTCGTGGTTTTATTCATCATAAATATTTTTCACGTGTTACTTTCGTGAAATAATTTTCATATAATGAACACCACGCGTTCCTTCGGCTTGCTGTTCCCTCTCTTGTCTCCGTTTGTGTCCGTGTTTTCTTCTACATTAATGAAGGGGCATGCAATTCGTATCCGACGGAAGTTTCTTACTAATGTCTAGAGGAGCAAGTTCTTCCGAAATCCCTGCTTCCGATTCGCCTCAGACAAATTGACGACCATCCGTTCAACAACTTCAGCAGATTAATTTTAAAGAAACATATTGAAGTCACCAGACAAAATGAGTGGTCCGCCTTCAAAAATTTAAACATCGCCAAACATAATTTTGTAACCGTTATTCCCCAACCGTGGATCCAACCTTTGTTTGATGAAATTTACAACGAGTTGCGTCGGAGAACTACTTCACTTCGTAACATTTTGGATCGAAAAATTAAAAGTCTCATTCGAGATAGTCAGTGGAGTAAAAAAGCAAGCTCAAAGTGTGTTTTGAACCTTTCTTCGAAAAACATTAGTGACGATGCAAAAAGTGCCCTTGGATATGGTATGTCCTTTTTTATTGTTAAAAAACCTTCGGCTTTACAAATTTGTTACAGTCTCGCGTGTTTTGAAAAACAGTGTAATCTCCCTCAGTATTTGTTTAACATAGTTAAAGGCCTCGTTTATAGTGCGGCGAATGGTAATTACGAAGATAACTTTCCTAAACGTTTTCGCAATAGCCTCTCACAATTAAAAAAAGATGGGGAGCTCCATATTACTAAAGCAGACAAGGCTAACACCATAGTTATTATGGACAAAGTGGACTACATCGGAAAGATGAACGAGCTTCTCCAGGACCCCGCCACATACAGCAAACTTAGGAAGAACCCGCAGGATGACGTCATCAAATCATTTAATAGTGGCTTGAAACGCATTCTCAAAGATCATAAGGACTTAATTCCGCTTTTCATGTCCACTTCACCTGCTCTGCCCTACCTTTACGGTCTTATTAAAACCCACAAACCTGGCAACCCTATGCGCCCTATTATTAGCTCGGTGGGCTCTATTACTTATAAACTCTCCAAATGGCTTGTCAAAGTCTTGTCCCCCATTCTCGGAACTATCTCTGATTCACATGTAAAAAATTCCATGGATCTTACTGAAAAATTGAATAATGCACGTACTGAAACTAACGATAGATTGATCAGTTTTGATGTTTGTTCATTGTTTACAAAAGTGCCGATTGACGATATGCTTGACTTTCTCTCCCAAGAATTACATAAGTATGACCTGCCACTACCTTCACACATTGTTTTGGAACTTATTAAGCTTTGCATCAAAGACTGTAAATTCACTTTCAATAACGAGTATTATCAACAAGTTTTTGGGATGGCCATGGGCAACCCCTTATCGCCCCTCCTCTCCAATATTTATATGGAGTTTTTCGAAATTACTTATATTCCGAGAATCCTGGGGGTTGGCATCCCTGGTTGCGGTACGTCGACGATATTTTGTGTATCTGGCCCATGAATCGTGACCTGGATAACTTCCTCCTTCAGTTAAATGATCAAGTCCCCTCCATTAAGTTTACTTTAGAAGTGGAACAAGACAATTCAATCCCATTTTTGGATGTGCGTGTACATAGGGAAAGCCCAGGTTTTAAGTTTAGTATCTATCGGAAAACAACAAACAATTTGTCCTACGTACACTTTTACTCGGGACATGACACCCCCACTAAGAAGGCCATTTTTTCATCAATGTTTCTCCGCGCCCTTAGGATCGCCAGTCCGGAATACATCGATGCCGAATTGGAAAAAATCAACGGTATTGGAAGTGATTTGTGTTATCCATCTGCGTTTATGGAATCTTGTCTCAACAAGGCAAAACGAACTTTCTATCGTGTCAATAATAACACTCGTACTTTGTCAAAAAATATTTTAGTACTTCCATTTTTCCCGGGCTTTTTAGGCATTGCTAATGTACTTAAACTTTTGGATATTAATGTAGTATTTTCATATAACAATATTGTGAAAAATATCATAGTAAAAAATAGCCCTACCAATAATTCAGGCATTATCTATAAAATTGGTTGTAAACAATGTGATTCCTTTTACATAGGTCAGACGGGAAAGGATTTGCACACACGTATAAAACAGCATCAATATTCCGTTAGAACAGGACAGTTGTCCAGTGCCCTTTTTGTCCATTTGTCAGAGTTAGCCCACTGTATTGATTGGAATAATGCTTCAGTTTTATTCCATTCTAGCAACATTGTTAATAGAAATATTCTTGAGTCTGCCATTATCCAACTTTCAAATAACTTCAACATAAGCAAAGGTCTTTTTCAACTCGATCCTGTTATTTTGAATTCCTTCCAAAAGATTTAGATAAGAAAGGGTAGACACTAAATCTTTGGTAAACTTGTCTGCTACTTTATTAACTTTTAATTTGCATTTTATTTTTATATATATCGAAACCTGACCATAGGCAGTGTGTTAAAACCCGGGCAGATTCCAGTATAAATTTGTATTTTTATAATCCATTTGATCTTGTGCTAAAAATCGATATTTTCCTTACAAATCTGTACGCCTCACGTAATCCTTTAATTTTTAATTTTTATTTTTACTTCTCTGTTTATTGCATATATATATATATATATATATAATATATATATATATATATATGTATGTGTGTGTATATATATATGTATGTATATATATATATATATATATGCACTAGAATCACAAAATAACACGTGACCTTATTAATAAGCAAACAACCACAAGGAAAAGGAAACACAAAGTCCGAGCGCTTTCGTGATATATTCACGTGAATATATCACGAAAGCGCTCGGACTTTGTGTTTCCTTTTCCTTGTGGTTGTTTGCTTATATATATATATATATATATATATATATATATATATATATATATATATATATATATGTATGTGTGTGTATATATAGATATGTATGTATATATATATATATATATATATGTGTGTGTGTGTGTGTGTGTGTGTGTGTGTGTGTATATTTATTTTTTTTTTTTTCTGTAACCTATATATAGGTTGTTACCCTTTTATGTACTTCAGTGTTCCTGAGGATGTCATTAGACGAAAGCGCTTGAGCACCATTTTGTGTCCTTTCCTTCGTGGTTTTATTCATCATATTATATATATATATATATATATTATATATATATATATACACACACACATATATATATATATATACACAGGGCGTCCCAAAAAAATGTGTACACACTTTAAATACTTATAAAGGCAGTGTTTATTAAAATACATTTCATTTTCAAAATGTAATAGAATCTACAGACATTATTTAATTGTTTTGTCAACGCCTGTTTTCAAACTGACGTCCGTTCTGGTCCAGGCACTGCTGATAACGCGAAGCAATGGAATCGCAAACATCACGAAACATTTCGTTTGGTATTTGTGTGCATTCTCGTTCAATGGCTGCTCTCAATTCAGCGACTGTTGCAGGTTTTATAGCGTAGACTTTGTCTTTTAAGTATCCCCATAAAAAAAAGTCTAGTGGTGTGAGGTCTGGTGAACGCGGAGGGTATTCTACGAAACCCCTTCGTCCAATCCACATCCACATCGTGCCAAGTACCACTCGCAATACTCCACTCTTAGGTCCGGATCATCTTCATTAATAGCATGGACTAATCTTGGAATGTAACTTTTCCATTGACAGCGCTTCAAAATGCGTTGGACAGACGATTCTGAAATTCCTACCTCACGACTCGCTTGCCGCACAGATTTTCTTGGACTTTGGTGATACGTTTCCAGTACTCTTTCTTGCTTTGTGGGGCTTGTCGATGTCCGTGGTCTTCCGGAACGCTTCTTGTGGACATTCTGAACAGTTCCATCGGCTTCAAACTTATCTCTAATTCGAGTGATGGTAAGTCGCGTTGGTGGATCTGTTTGAAACTCCCTCCTAAACTGTCTTTGCACTTCAACTGCGTTTTCACACTTCCAGTAGCATTTTAGAATGAATTTCCTTTGTTCAAAGCTTAGTCTGACTGCCATTATTAATTCTAATGGGTTTAACTTGGAAAGAAAGAAACATCAATTGAGCTATCAGCTGTTAAAGTGTGTATACATTTTTTTGGGACTCTCTCTCTCTCTCTCTCTCTCTCTCTCTCTCTCTCTCTCTCTCTCTCTCTCTCTCTCTCTCTCTCTCTCTCTCTCTCTCTCTCTCTCTCTCTCTCTCTCTCTCTCTCTCTCTCTCTCTCTCTCTCTCTATATATCTCTATATTATATATATATTATATATATATATATATATATAATATATATATATATTATATATATATATATATATATATATATATATATATAATATATATATATATATATATATATATATATATATATCTATATATATATATATATATATATATATATATATATGGTTGTTTCCAAATATTAATATTTTGACAGAAAATAATAAAATACCCAAAGGGCGGAAAAATTACCATTTAGCAATTTTTTGTATGCAAATCTTTCCCGCAAGCTTTTTAAATTTCATACAGTATGCTGAAAACTAACCTAACTTTACCTTACTGCTATCGAAGTCTCTAAAATAATGATACGCTATATAGCTAAGCTTCTCATTAAGCTAACCTAAACTAAACTAATTACAATTAGCAAATTTTTTACTATGAAAAAGTTACTAAGATTTTTTATGAATTTGAAATGTTCCGAGGTACAGAAGTGTTATACACACCAAAAAAAAAAAAAAAACCCCTACACTCGACCTCACTTATGCCTAATTACCACACACACCTCATGTTCTGGCCTCTCCTCCCCGCTAAAATCTTCATCTGGGTCCGTCGCAGCTCCCTCCACGCTCAAAACGCCCTCTCTGAAATAGCAGTAGAGTTACAAACCTACTACTACTATTCCAACACTTAAAAAAAAAAAAAAAATCTGGATGACAGGAAGATGTTCGACAGCATTTATTCTCAAACGTGCTAGTTAAATAAGTTCCTTAAAACAGAGTGCACTTGGCAGCTCGGTTTCAGTACGAAAGTATGAACCCCGTTTGATCGTTCTAATAACTAGTACAATAGTAGCTGTAAATGACTTTAATCACGATATAAAGGATGACCAATTCAAATTTCCTTAATATGCCATTAAAGATACTAAGAACAACGTTTCACCGAATGGCAACTCAAAATTTTTACCTGACTGGTTTTATCATATAAAGTTGCTGTAGAACCGAATTCATGTAGCAAGTGGCCCCAGCATTTTTTAGTCCCACGAACCCCTTATGTGGCCTGGGGCCCACAGGGGGCAAGTACTCCCACTCTCCTAAACTCTCCTCACAATCTGAAAGTGATAAATCACGTTACATAAAGAATATTTACTGTGTATACCTCACCTTATGTTGTTTCGTGCGTTGGTCTCTCTCTTCACACGGAGGTCAAGCTGGTGGCCCCGCCTCTAAAAATAAGTGCCCCGGGTGAGGCACTTATTTTTAGAGGCGGGATCTGTCCGATCCGTGACCATCTATGGTAGCATATGCAAACACAATTGTGAGGCGGCAATGCTTATAATATCAATTAATACTTTAAAATCCTTAATAGTAAAGCTTTCTATATACTGTAATCAAACTGGATCTATGAATATTGTACGCAACACGAAGATGCCTCTCCCACTAAAATGCATCTTGAAACTCATTAACAATATGATAGGGAAAACGGCTTTAAACTTATTCTTCACTGTTTACGTACCTGAGTAATACATATTAGTTAACATATCAGCTAAGGAGTTGAGGTTTTGGACACAGCCCGTACATAAAGTGACTAGGAGGTCATATGCAGCTATCACAGTAGATTGGGAAGAGCACACTGGTATTGCCTGGCAATGTATTACAGGGAAAAATAATTAATTTAAATGGTGCTACCTCCTCCACATGTGAATTAGTGTCGATGCCCGTCCATGTCCCATGATCAACAGTTATCATACGAGGCCCTCCTAGGAAGTGGTTAAGCAACTAAAGTAAAAAACTCCAGAAAAAGCAGTTAAAAGTTGTATCCATTTGAAAGTTACTATAACTTTTGAAGATATTTCGGGGAAATATCTTCAGAAGTTCGAAAGTTATATTAACTTTCAAATTAGTACACCTTTTAACTGCGTTTTCTGGAGGTTTTTACTTTTGTCGTTTAGCCACTTCTTCCTAGGAGGGCCCCATACAATATAACGGAAAGATACAGATTATGCCAATTTAAAGTTCCTCAAAGAGTAGCGCCACTTAACTTCGACATTAATGTATTATTTCTCATTAATTGTATATATATATATATTTGTCATTGTATTATTAATATTTGTCACATGGACTATGGTCTGCCAACAAACCTTTTCATTTTCATTTTATAATATCTTACCTGCTCAGCAGGAATAATGCTAGAATGCTCTAACTGAAGGTACACTTTGGAAAAGGGGAAAATAAAATCTTCTATTAATTCCTGGAAAGAAAAAATTATATTAATAAAAATAGTGCAATTTTCTTTTGACGAATTTAAATATTATTGCATACAGTACATCATATACAGGGTGATGGTAGAGTCGCGCAACCCAAACATGAATGCATAATTTTGTTTTACTTTACGATCACTCTGTATATACCAGTACACTGGAATTTATGAGAGAGAAAGACTTATACGGACCCTTATTAAATTAACATTTTTGTTCTCTCCACCCAGCTCCCACTTCTTCTCTGGTGGCAAGAAGGCAACCAGTTCTCTGGTGACGCAGAGATGCCCTTCCAGCAATACTTCATCCACAGGGGAAGTGTCGGGGGTTCCCCTGGGAGCCCTTAAAACCTTCTGCCGTACACCCTTTAACCACTCCACCTCAGCAGACAACAAACGCTCCACCCCAGGCAACGCAACCTTTGATACACAAGCCCAGGACAGGAGGCCACATAACAACTGCCAAAGGAGAATATCGAGTAAGGGTCGGGTAAAATGTAATAATGAGGGTAAGTGAATAGTAGTATAAAAGTCTGATGGGGGATGTAAGTGGTTAAAAATAGTTTACCGAGTCCTTAAATTACTTACCCACAATTTTAAAGTGAATAGTGTGATTAGTAGGAGAGGTTTTCTTTTTAAATATATTTTACAGCATTAATAAATCATCGTCAGATTATTTTTCTTTAATGCTCCGATCATGAATTAAGAGTAGAGTCCATTACATTAACTGATATGGATATCTAAGGGCTTATTCAATCAGTACTTGCCCCCACTTAAATAAACGTTAAGCTGAGTTGATCATGCCAATCACTGCATCAACATATTTATGACTTACGAGTGAATTTTGGTAAGCTGGTCGCGTGAAATTGAATAAACTTAAATAACTCTCAAATAAACAGTTCGAAATATCTAATTTTGACTAAAAAAAAAACTATTTATAGTTTCAATTAAAAATATATAGAGACGAGACGAGAACGGGGAAGGCTTACTTGAAAATATTCCTTAGAGTAAACTTTTTGGTGCCCATTCAACACGTTGAATAACATCACAATAAACACCACCAAAGTGTGTGGTGATGGAGCGCACTTGGTGGCTATCAGTAACATCTGCTCGACAGCAGTCAGCCTCACCACTCTCTCCCTCGCGGACACCACGAGACTTAACACCATTTTATGGAACTGCGACTCCTTTGAGAGGGCCTCCAGTGCAGGAGGATAGAGGGCCAGCACCACAGAAAGGGTTTCCAAGCCCTCGCTGCAAACTGTTGGCGAAAGGGAGCAAATAACCGATAAACAAATGACACGCAAATATATGTACTTGGGATGTGACTTCGTAGGAAGCGTGAAAAAAAATTTACGGCAGATAAAATGAAGCCTAATTTGTTTCACGTTTTGTGCTGCTTCTCCGAATACAAAATTGAATGGGAAAAAGCACTTAATCGGCCTGCCCCCGCTCCCTCCCCGCCAATTATTTGGTTTAAGTAGAAAATAGCTATATCTAGCTACGAAGTAACACCTGTTAGTAACTAGTGTTGGAGGTGGTTCTTAACCCTTTCCTGCCGTAAGGGCGCAAATACGACCATCAAACTTTACGAGATTTTAGTCTTTATGGAGTTATAACAAGTTTTGTTTTGGCATGAAAAGTAAAGAACAGACGTCAATGAGGCATGAAAGGGGGTAAAGAAAATTTTGTCTGATAATGGCTAATACGTAATCATAGTTTGCATTTTCTGCTCATTAATTCGAACGTGTCTCCTTACGTATTCCGATTTCTTAAGACAAAAGTAAAATAATGCTGATTAAAAGCGTACATAGTGTAATCTCATCCCTCACCCTGTAAGTCCTCCGCATCGGGAGGCTTGGAGGAAAACCTCTCCGCCGCGATTTCAATCTCTTCCAAGGGAGACGTTAGGAGGTGAAGATGACCGGAGGCAGAGGCCCACGTCGCCTTCAGAATAGACCTCACCACACTCATGTCGGGGAACATACCACTCATCTGGTACAATAAAAATAAATCCTCGTATCAGTAACATTACTACTACTGCTATCATATAACTGTTTCATGCCTGAAGTATACTCAAAAGTTTGAAAAATTTGGTGCAAAAATAATCTCTAAATTATTATTTCATAGGGGCGAAGATACGATACAAGTTAACATTCACATATATTGCCAAACGGTATGAAAGGGTTAAAACGATACGAATGAAGAGAATACTCACAAAATGCGACCAAAGGCAGGTTGTCGTTGTGACTTGGTCATGAAGCGACTGAGCCAGTCTAGATGCAACGTTTCGCACCATGCAGTCTGATGTTGGATTCGGAATGTGCTGTAACGCTTGCTGCAACACTTGTATAATGGCTATGGGGGGGCCACCCCCGACTTCTGTCTTAGATTCCACTTCTATTCCATTACTGTAATTCACATTGCCACCAGTGTTGGCGACGGGGCTGTTGTTGGCACTGTTGGCACCGGAGCTGATGGAACCCGCCATCAATGCAACAATAGCGTAACCAACCGTGACAAACACCAATTTTGCAATTCTTAAAACCACAAGGAGGGCGGATCTGAAATTAAATTAATTTGCGTTAACTAATCAGTCTAATAAACGCCAATCAGTACTCTCCTCATCCCCGTCCCCCGAAAAACAAAATCATATACATATACACTAGCTAGTAATGCAATAATTTCTAATCTTTATCTCAAATAAAAACCACATACATTAACTATTTTGATCTAGACCACCCACAACTCCAATCATTACTACAGTTGAAAAAATTCCTCACTTCTCATGATAATCATAGATTTGATGTTCATGAACTAAAAGAAAAAAAAGGAGGGGTGGGAGAGGGCAAAAGATCCACACTAGGTTAGCCATGACGAGAAAAGGTCAGAAAAGAAAAACTCGCATACCAGTTACAGTTATCCACACGTAAAAATAATCGACAAAAAAGCCAAATGTACTTTGTTTCATTTTTCTCTGAATTTCCTGACACTAAATCACGTCTCCGTCTGAAATTTCTAACTTCCAGCACGCAGACTTTTGTAAATTTCGAAATAAATTGTCACACGTCAATTGGGAAAACGTAATGGGGCTCTCCAACGCAAAACTAATGTGGGAATCGTTTGAAAGAGTATTTAGGACTATAAATGAGGAATGTGTACAGTACAAAATTAAGCGTGCGAAAGTAAACAACAAACACTTGTGGTTTACTTCTAGAGTAGGAGACATTATAAAGAGTAGGGATAGGGCTTAAGACTACATAAGTGCGATAAAGACAATTTGTGGTTACGAAACAACTACATATCTCTAAGGCGTGAAGCGAAAAGTGTAATAAAAAAGGCCAAAATCTCCATAGCTCGTGACGGTAAAGAAAACCCAATGCGATTCTTTCAATACGTCAACAATAGAAATCCAGTAAAAAGTGTCTTGGGGCCGTTGAAAAATGTTAACGGAGATCTAGTTTCTGAAAACAAGGAAATGGCTACCTTGCTAAACGAACTTTTTACGTTAGTTTTTACTATAGAAGATGTAACGAATATCCTACGGTCATAGACACAATACCTTTTAATAATGGTAATATTTTGGATAAGGGGAGGAGAGGTAATGCGTTATATTGATAAAATGAAAATGTGTAAATCACCGGGGCCGGATTCCATATATCCCATACAACTAAAAGAATTAAAAGATAGCATTGTTGTGCCGCTAACAAAGATTTTTAATGCGTCTATTTCTGAGGGGTGCGTACCAGATAATTTCAAGTTAGCAAACTAACACCTATCTTTAAGAAAGGCGATAAAGGTGCGGCGGAAAATTATAGACCAATCAGTTTAACATCTATTGTAGGTAAGCTACTGGAATCAATATTAGTGATCGTATAGTCGAATACTTAGAATTGCATAACTTAGTTAGAAATACGCAGCATGGTTTTAGGCGAAACAAATATTGCTTAACTAATCTTTTAGAATTTTTTCAAAGCGTGGTTGACGTTTACGATAGTCATCGTGCGGTTGATGTAGTTTATTTAGATTTTCAAAAAGCGTTTGACACCGTACCGCACAAAAGACTCTGAAAAAAACTAAGGCTCATGGAATCAGGGGTGTAGTAATAAATTGGATAGAAGAGTGGTTGCGAGGTAGGAAACAGAGGGTGGTCGTTGATGGAGCGGAGTCGTGTTGGGCTAATGTAGCGAGTGGCGTTCCTCAGGGTTCTGTATTGGGCCCCTTGTTTTTTCTTATATATATTAACGATTTAGATGTCGGCCTTGTCAGTACAGTTTCAAAGTTTGCGGATGACACGAAGCTGGGTGGTAGGGCGATTAATGACGAAGATAGAGGTAAAATCCAGGAAGATCTGAATAAAATCGTAGATTGGTCAGTCACATGGCAAATGAGATTTAACGTCGATAAGTGCAAAATTTTACATATAGGTTCGCGTAATGGTAATTTTGCGTATAGTATGTCAGGGAAGGAGTTAACAAGCGTGGAGCAGGAAAAAGATTTAGGAGCTATAGTCACTGGTGATTTAAAAGTAGCGAAACAAAGTACAGCAGCGGTCAATAAAGCGAACAAAGTGTTAGGTTTTATAGCTCGGAATTTTGAGTACAAATCGCGCGATATTATAGTTCCTCTTTATAAATCATTAGTTAGACCCCATTTGGAGTACGCGATCCAATTTTGGAATCCGCATATGCGAAAAGATATAGACAAACTCGAAAGAGTTCAAAGACGAGCAACTAAGATGATTCCGTCACTTAAGTCAAAATCGTACGAGGATAGGCTTAAGGAGTTAAAATTGACTACACTCGAGACTAGGAGGCTAAGGGGTGATCTAATCCAGGTTTTCAAAATTATGAATGGTTTCGATAATGTAGATAGAGATAGCTTTTTCGAAATATCTCAATATTATAGGACTAGAAATAACGGGTGTAAGTTGACAAGTAGAAGGTTTGAGACAGCAGTTGCCAAAAACTTTTTTACGCATAGAATAGTAAATAGCTGGAATAGTTTGCCGGTAGAAGTAATTAGTAGCACGTCTATAAACATATTTAAAAATCGATTAGACGCATATGTTGATAGATTAGGTATAGTTTAAGGTAGTAAAATTAAGGCTTTGTGGTTCGAACCCCACGTAAAATTGTAGGTCCCCTCCGCCACCACGGAGGACATGCACAATACACAATTACGAACACAGTTAGGTAGACCAGCCATGAGTGGATCCTAAGGTCTCTGTTGGTCTGAAACATTATAAACATTTAAGAGGCATCTTAAAACCTTACATTCAATATTTCCATTTTAAAAACTGTTTAATACCTAACTCTGCAAACTTTCTTTAAACCTTCATATCCCCTTTGAAATAACTAGAAAAATCTCTTACTGGTAGGTTCTAACCCTTCAAAGAACAAACTGAAAAGTCTCTTCCCACTCAATGTCCTCCTTATTTCACTATTCGCCAAATAGAGAAATCCAAGAGTAGGAATCTTCAACGGAGCAATTCTCAAATAGATTCATTCCCATTCCTGCTTGAAATTATTTTCATAGAAAATACGCCCATTCTCGCAACTGCATTACACACCTCTTTTTACGATCAAAATGGAAATGACAATGGATGGGAAGTAATCGGAGCGAACAAAAGTGGTTCAATCCTTTAAAAAGCAGGAAAACAAATCCCGAAGCGAAGTAAATAAACCAGCTCCAAAACAAAATCAACCAACTAACCTCTTGGTGGCCATATCAGCATTTGATAAGAAGTGATTTTTAGTCAGCATGTTGATAACCAATTTGACTCCTCCACTCTTCATGAAATTATACTGGAACTCTAAAGCCTTGTCCGTTAATGGATTCAGTGCAGGCATTAGGAGAGAGTACAAGACCTGAGGAATGGGACAGACGTTGTTACTTCAAACATCAGATTTTAAGGTTCAATAAATAATTTTACAATATTTTATTTTACTTAGAAAAGTCAACCAACCAGATTTCAAATTTCCTCCTCTAAAAACTGTGGTGGTGCACATTTTTATAAAGCATTCTACAACACCTTTTAGCATTTAATACAATTTAAAGTAGTCTGTAAAATTATTTTTCAACTAATTCTTTACACTTGATTCCTATTAAATATCTGCCATATGTTATAATTATACCTGCAAATTATATAAAACAGTCGAAGGCGAGACGCTAAACATAGTGCTTTCAAGCATTGGGAAAATGCTTTCTTCACCAGTCTTAGAATGATCCAAGCACAACTTTTCAATTTGGGCCACTGTAGGTATAATAGGAAAAATGAATGAGTGGCGCTCTCGTAAATGAATGAACGAACGAACGTACATACATGCATATTATGATGCAAGGTTATGGAGTAATTCATGAAAGGAATGATTTTTGACTTTACTTCATTCTCTTTACAAAATGTATCATTTCATGGTAGCACGCATGAAGGGTAGAACTTCTATTAAAAGATGGATAACTGACAAGCTATGCGTATAAACCTATACATTTTCATACTATTAAAATCTATCATAATAAAATTTAAAAAATAAACCTAACAAAAACCCACCAACCTAATTAAAAAAACAACTAAAAATAAAGACCATTATAAACTTAAAATCATGTCGGATAAAAAATAAAAACTAGCTTAAAGAAAATCATCAGCATGAAAACGATGATAAACAGGATTGCTTTACCTGCGTGTTGATCTGCCGGTATTAAGTTTAAAAGTATCCTTGCTCCATCCCTTAATTGGGGTAGATTTAAGGAAGAACCCAAATCTCCCAATTGCAACAGAAACTGACAATATTTGGTTTGATTTGCCATTATCTGGAGAAGGAAAAAAGTTTTAATAAGGGCTTCACCGCCGCTTCTTCAATTCCAGCGAGTCGTATCGCAGCTATGAAAAAATGATAACCCTTTAAAATGATCTACACGCGAGTGAGGGGAGAGGAACCCCCCCCCCCCCCCCAAAAAAAAAAACAAGATTAGTACTAACCTTTTATAATAAGGTTAGATAACTCCGAATAAACACATCATGGTTCGAGTGTTAACGCAAATATTAAGTAATGCTCGACTTGGTCGTAGAATAGGACACGACAGGAGCTATGTATACTATTCAATTAATTATTAATATAATCCCTCACTAAAATAAGCACTAGATCAAAAAAGATGCATTTCCCTAATGATGACCATCCCTACTTTCGGTTTTCAGTAAGGACATTTTCAGTTGAAAAATCAGGACACCACTGCACCACTACTAGAAATGCTGAAGAGAAAAAATACTCACGACTCCCGGTAAGCAGTTTTCGGCCTCCGTGTTCGAGCCATCAAACGGGTGTTGCGGAGAACCAGTTGACGAATCCGATGAGGAATCGGGGGAAGAAGCCATGTTGCCGCCCACCTGGGCCAACTTGGCTGTCAAAATCTGTTCGTATTCATGAAAAATTTGCCACATTATGACAACAACAACAACAAGGCATAAACCTATAACTGAAATCTTGAGCATTCTAAAACTTCCCAGTTCTCCACAGAGTGGGCGCAATGCTCGGAAATTCGGGCGAAAGACAACAATATTCAAACTTCATGGCCAAACTGACACAAACCAATTACTTAATAATAACCACTTCCCTAATGAATCAATGAATTTATGAACAGGAATACTATGAGTATTCACACAATAAATAAGGATTAAACTACGCTATTTCAAGAAAAAGGGAAGAAAGTAAAGCCTTTCCTTACCACCTTGTCTCTAAGTGGCATGTGAGCGATTATTTTCTTGTCATCCAGGGGTTCCAACACGTCTGTATTCAAATAAAGTTCAACTTTTACATTTGCTGCAGACGATTTCAACCTATGCATCACCTGCGAACAAGGATAAAATTGATTCACTAAAATATATAGAAGGAAGATTGGCAGTCGTATGACCAGATAAGAAAAACAATTCCCTGCTTCTATGATTATACTTGGGACACTCAATATATTTCGCCCACCCTTTTTTCTTAGCTAAATAATAGGCCATGCGGCTGAAATGTCTTTTGGGCCGTAAGTTTGAACTTTCTGCGCTTCACATACCTGGATTTTTCCAGTTTGAACCTCTCCTCCTTGTATAAAACCGCTTTTAAACGGCCTTGTATAAAACCGATGGCTAACGCAGTTTCAAAAATGGCGTCTGACAGTGATGTGCGTCGTAAACAGAGAGCTGTTATCGAGTTCTTAACCGCAGAGAAGGAAACCGTTGGAAATATTCACAAACGTCTACAAAACGTTTACGGAGATGCTGTTGTTCATGAAGCACAGTTGGACGCTGGTCTAAACGTGTGAGATCATCGGAGAGGGGGAGAGCCAGCCTCGATGATGAGCCACGCAGCGGTCTCCCGGCATCGGCTGTGCCTTCTCACACTGCAATGTGCTCACAGCATCATTCGATCAAATCGGCGCGTCACATACAAGGAGCTATCACTGGGGCTAGGAATTAGTGAAGTAAGTGTGAATATGATAATTCAGCAACTGGGATACTCAAAAGTGTGTTCACAGTTTGTTCCTCGCGAACTGACTGAAGATCACAAAGCCCAAAGAAAAGAAATTGCTTCGATACGAGACAGAAGGGGATGACTTCCTTTCACGAAATGTGACTGGGGATGAGACTTGGGTACACCACTTTGAGCCTGAAACAAAACGCCAATCCATGGTGTGGCATCACGCAGCCTCCCAACGCAAGAAAAAGTTCAAAATGGCTCCCTCTGCAGGAAAGGTTATGTCCACCATCTTCTGGGACATGAAAGGGGTGATTCTGGTGGACATTATGGAGAAAGGACAAACAATCAACTCGGAGGCATATATTGCTACCCTACAGAGACTACAGAGACGTATAAAGCGAGTTCGACCGGAGAGAACACTGGAAGACGTCCTTTTGCACGATAACGCAAGACCACACAATAGTTTGCAAACAAGAGAGGCCATCACAAAAATGCGCTTGACTGTGTTACCCCACCCTCCATGCAGCCCGGATCTGGCAGCTCCAGACTTCCATTTGTTTGGGTCAATGAAGGATGCTATTCGTGGAAGAAAATTTCAGTGACGATGAGGTTGTTGAGGAGGTTAAGAGGTGGCTCCAGTGGAACCCAGCAAACTTTTACCAGCAAGGCATAAAGGCCCTTGTTTCGAGGTGGAGGAAAGCCGTAGAAAAGGATGGAGACTATGTGGATAAATAAAAACTTGTAAAAAAGGTACGTAACTACTTGCGTACAAAATTTCTGGAACTTACAAGAAAATATACTGAGTGGCCCTCGTACAATTACCTGTCTCTTAACAGAACCCATGGTATCGTTGGTGTGGGTCCACACTTCAAGTTCATCTGGTTGCCTCCCTTGAACTGGAAACCTCACGATGAGGGAAAGCTGTTTACCTCGAGACGCTCTGAAATTAAACAATAAAACTAAAAGATTATCTCGATAAAAATGTAGAAGATATAATCGATACGAATGCTTGGTCCTTCAATCTAAAATATCCAATACCTAATCACTCTTGACTAACTAAAGCAAAGTGTGAACCTAGTGGTACAGTGCCTCCAGTGATGAGAGATGAAAGTGAAGCGTTTATACACCCCTCTCATCGTATAATAGTAAAATAAAATCTTACCACCGAAACTCTCCCCGACTAAAAATTGGCTCACCTGGCCAAAGGTAGAATGGTTCTGTCATCGCCGAAGTCTCCATCACACTCGGATATGTACTCGTATAAAACCTTCAAAACGCGACACATTCTCGTTGTCTCTTGTCTCACTCTGTTTGTAGAATCTTTGTCTCTATTCAGCACCGAAACTGTGTCATACATTGTCTGAGACGGCGAGAAATAGAAATTAGCATTGTACGAAATAATCTAAACTGTAATTTAAATTAAAATATATTTCCTCCTCCTCGCGTACATCTCCCGTACGTCTATATTAAATCAATAACAGGCCCCATTAAATAAAAAAGAAAAAAAAAAAGGTACAAAATTAGATAACTCAATACCCAACAAAATATAAAAATATTACCACATTCAGGGGTTTTAAAGTACCAATTTGTGGCATTCTTTAAGACATACCCTTAGTCTGGACATGCAGTTCATCATAAAATCTTCGTGAATTAACACTTGATTAGCTTGTAGTCTAGGCCCCAAATTGGTAAAGGTTTCCCTAAGGAGTTCGATGGCCTTTTGAGCGATATCCTCCGAGCTGCATAACACGACCCTCCAAATATAATCAATTCCGATGAGGTCAACGTCATCCATTAGATACGTTCTCCTCTTCAGTAGTAGTTTCCCCTCCTTAGAGTTCACCGCTTTGAAGAAACGATCAAAACACCTGCGATGAACGATGAACTGCATTACATGTGCGTACGTTTACTAATGTACGACTTCTGATAGTATAGTACTACAAATGTTGAGCAATTACCAACGAAACAATGCATGTCTATGTATATATATATATATATTAGGCCGGGTCGAATTTCTGGGGGCAGATCGGGCACTATGTGGGGCTTATGAATTGGGGTCCCGACCAACATACTCCAAAAAGAAAGTTTATGCTCCCCCCCGTACCACTAGCATACTCCCTCCTATTTTTGGCTCCGCCCCAAAAATGAAAATAATCTCAAATGAAAATGGAGACCATTTAGAGCATCTTCTCAGAGATATGACCCCCCCCCCCTCCCCTAAAATTGCATAATATATATCGTGTGCAATTTTCAGGCAATTACCTCAAAAATTTGGATTTCTCAAAATTTTCACCACGCGTATTTTCTCAAAATATTTGCCATATCAGAAAATTGATTACACAAACATCGTTTATGTGTAATCAATTTACTGAGCTCTGTGTTGAATTTCAAATTCAGTACCAATAAATTTCATGTTCTAATTATATATTTTTACAGGAATTATAAGAATTATGCTCTTTAGATTTACTTATGATCCATGCATGATTCTATAAAAGCTGGATTTTTAATTTTTTAAAAAGGTTAAAAAAATGTCAACCAGAAACAAATCTTCGAATGCAGCTTTTGGTTTTGCCACTGAATTCCGCAGATCAATGATTCCTACAAAGGCAGACGTTGTCAGACGACACTATTTCTTCATTCAAAAGAGAGAAAAAAAATCAAGTCAAGGGGATCAGCAACTGCGAACGATTGCTACAATATAGTTACCAAAGATCTTCAAGATATTTGGGCCATGTTCTCTTTCCCTGTCATTCAAGAAAGATCTATTTCTTCTGCAGTGGAAAGATTAATCAGATCAGCACTTTCCTTGAACAAGGTTCCTCTACGTCAAAGGAATGAAAATTTTGCTAAAAAACTTGCTTCATATGATGAAATGTTTGACATTTGTACTTGCAAATGTTATGATAAAGGAATAGAAAGGCCGTTTTGTCGATGCGAGGTAAAAATCCCAATGGTAGAGTGGGAGTCATTTGTAGGTCAAAAGCAAAGAATAAATCAATTAGGGCCATTTGATCGTGAAGCTGCCGCTGTCCAGAGACGATCCCTCTCAAGAGCAAGAGAAGAACAAGAGAGGCAACAAAGGCCACAAGTGGAAATGGCAGAGGCTATGGAAGTTGTACCATCTTCTTCAGTAGATGACTTTAGCGAAGATATAGAAGACAGTGACAATGAGCTAGAATTCGTGCCCGATGTGGAATTGATTGAAAATTATCAAAATAGGTATTCATACAATGAATTACCATTGGTGGCAGACCGTTACCGTGTGAGTTCGAGAGCTACAGCAGCTATTGTTAATGCTGCATTGAAAGATATGGGAATAATCGATCAATCTAACATGCCTGATAGGAATAAAATAGGAGAGAATTCGTGTAGGCAAGAAAAATATTGTTAGATCTAGATGTGAAAATGTGAATATTGAATGTATAGGGTTAGATGGAAGAAAGGACGATACGTTAACCAATCATGGAAGAGAGAAAGAAGAACATTATGTGCTGATCAAAGACCCTGGAGATATCTATGTTGACCATCTCTGCCCTGACGCAGGAAATGCTCGGTGTATAGCTGATGAAATTATAACGTTCTTAATTGATTCAGCGAGCATCGACACACTCTATGCGACGGTACTGCTGTCAATACTGGTAGAATTGCTGGTACCATAAAATTGATTGAAATTTTTTTGTATAGATCAGTTCAATGGCTCGTGTCTCTTTTACACATGAATGAACTCCCCTTCAGATACATATTTGAAACCATAGACGGAAAAACATCAGGGCCAAATACCTTTAAAGGTTCAATTGGAGCCAAACTGAAATGTGATTTCACCATTTTAGACTTAGTGGCATTTTCACCAGTTCAGGGCAACGTCCAAGATATACCACCGAATGTCGTGAAAGAGTTGAGCAGTGATCAAAAGTATCTCTATGATATGTGCCTAGCAGTGCAATCTGGATGGGTATCTGAAAGTCTAGCCCGCAGGTCTCCAGGTGCCATTCATCATGCTCGCTGGATTACCCGAGCAAACCGGATTCTTCGTTTATATGTATCGACTTTGCATCCCGAACAAAATCTGAAAGAACTGGTAACCATCGTCATGAAATCATATGCTCCTGGATGGTTTCATATCAAATCCCATCCTAAAGCTACTGACGGAGCACGGAATTTTTTTCATTTGATTGTCTTGATGCGAGGATTGGAAGAAAAACATCGCATTAATATGGAACCGGTGTTCTGTAATAATGCCTATTTTGCCAATCCCGAAGCTCCTACTGTCAATGCTTACTGATAGCAGACAACATGTCAGAGAAGACGCTCTTCAGAAGATACTTCTCAGTCGGACACGTTTCAGTGGCACACGAAATTTTGAGCTTCCTAAATCTCTAAATTTCGATTCCAAAGACTACTATGAGATGATTGACTGGAGAAAGGAAGCTATCAATCCTCCACCTTTGATAAGGAATTTCAGCAATGAAGAGCTACTGCATACAAGAACAGAACCCTTGAAAATTGCTGCCTTTTCATGCCACAGTCAAAGCGTGGAAAGTGCAGTGAACTTAGTGACAAAAACATCAGAACAAAGGATTGGCTACGGCAATCGGCACAAATTTATCCTCAATCAACTGTAATAAAAAAAAAAAGACTGCCACAGTTTGAATGGAAAAGCCAATGGGGCCAAGGCACATCCACAAGTAATTAGTGAATTGTGAAGGTAATTTTTAAATTAAATTTTGTTTTTACTTCAAAGCTGTTTTGTGTAATAAATGGTACAATAGACTAATTGTCTTCTTTTCAGACAAATATACTAGGCCTATATGAGGTTTATGAATTGGTCTCCTAGGCAATCAGTACTCCAAACTAAAGTTTATGCCACCCCTTTCTATATACTGATAACACTTTTTGAGGATGCGGCAATTTTTCAAGGATTTGAAATTTCTTGGATAATTGCCTGAAAATTGCACATGAGGTGTATTATGCCATTTTAAGGGGGGTCATCTCTATAAAAAAATGCTCTAAATGATCTCCATTTTGATTTATGATACTATTTTTAACTTGGGGGTGGAGCCAAAAATAAGAGGGAGTATGCTAGTGGTACGGAGGGGAGCATAAACTTTCTTTTGGAGTATGTTGGTCAGGATATCATTTCATAAACCCCAAATAGTGCCCATCTAAAAAAAATCATTTTGACTAGATTTCGACCCGGCCTAATATATATAGCATAGTTCCAACATAATCTAATGAACTCTCTCATTTACAGCGAACTTCCACCCTTAACCCTTTGAGGACCATGGGACATATTTGTCCCAACGGAAATAATAATAATAAATTGTACAATGATGCAACGTTTCTACAAATACATCTACATGTTTATACAGGTATCGTTTAGTTGTCGGAAAATTAACCCCAAAATGGGTCATTTAAGTGACTATAGTTACTAATATCTAATTGTAAATAACAATAAAACTTAAACTTTTAAGTTCAAAGAAACGTATACTGGTCGTCAAAGGGTTAAAGAATCAGTCATTGAATGTGTTGTTACAACTCCAAACGTCACAATTCGATCTCGATTCTTACCTCATTCCATGTTCGGTGAGATATGAAGGATCTAGAAGCAAGATGTTGTTCTCAAAGAACTCCTTGTTAATTTCGGGGTCCAAATCTGGGTCGTCCCCCATGAGTTTAGAAAACCATTTAAAGCAGGATTCTCTGTCAACAGTAAAGACAGCACTTTCAGCCAAGCAATTCCAAATCTGTTTGGCCTGGGGAGCACACAACCATAACTGTCCATCCTTCAGAAGAAACCTAAGAAAACTAAGCCTTTCCTGTACTTGCGCTATGTGATTGTATCTTCCGTCGGGTAAAATGTCCGCTGCTACGATATCAGGTTTTTCTTTGGCCAAGAGGCTAATATTTTTCATATACGAGGTTAAATTATCAGCCACAAGGACCACCAACGAATGCTGATTCTGAAGTTTTGATATGACGTCATGCCTATAATTGACATGAGGTGCTGGGCGCTGATGTTGCGATACAGTTGGAGGAGCTTCGCTATATGAACAACAGATTTCCCGGATCTGTTTGAGGGCGGGTAACACCCATTTGTCATGTTTTAATTCTTCAACACAACGATCCAACCAATGATGCTTCTGGGAATCTCGGTCCTTAAACCAAAGAGTAGTAGATTGGGGATATTAATTATACCAATGAGATTTTGGTTACATTTCACTGGCAAATTGTATTGTTTACTCATGATAATCTATCTTAATTGTTAAAACAGATGGTAACTAGGTACCTCACATTATTGGGCTACTAATTTGTCAAATTATTTCTTATTTTTTTTAAAGAAGATTAATGTGTAACAAAGTAACAATGGAGAACATCTTGGATACTTAAAAACATTATAACTGTAAATGTTGAATGTTGTTCTAATTTAAATAATAAGCATTAAAAATGAAACTTTAGGCAAGTCCAGCCCATATCTGGTAAAAATATTTGAGCAAGAATCATCATCAGTGCAAAAATCTCTCAGGAATTCCACGAAAGTATGGTTTTGTTTTATATTTAAGCAGCAACTTACAGTAATTGAATTACGACCAAAATGGTTTCTTCCCCCTAAGCCATAATCATTAACAGCAGCAGGTTACCACAAATGTACGATGAAATTCGTGAAATTCCCAACATTCACAAATTTTGATCAATCAAAGAACTTGGGTGAACAAAATTATTCCCAACTTTTGCACATTTCGCAAAACTTTCATTTATTTAAAAACATGGTAAATTCTTTTAATCTCAAAAGTTTTCTTTACCTGTGAACACGAATAATCTAGAATTTTGACATGGGCGCTTAGGGCTTGATCCATAATTTCTGTTGGAACATCGTCTGAATGCGCCAAAGACCAAAGTAGGTTAAGGACCTGAAACATTTCATAAATGGCATCATTTTCATTAGAGTAAAGAAAAATAACGAGTGATTCATCTAATTTTTTGTTTTTGTTTTTTACTAAATGAGCAACCAAAACCAACAGTGTGTGAAGCACCAAAATTTTTAAGGTGATATTCTTCATATAAATGCCGCTGATTTCACTAAAAAAAATGAAAAAAATTTGCTAGAAGCAATGAAGAAATATTACTGAATATATTAACTTCAGTTATAATCACTGCATCGATCATTTCGAGGAAGGAGGACAAAACCACCCAAACTCAAAATCTTACGAAACGATTGATTGTTACTACGAGATCTAAACTAGTTTCTCACCTTATGAGCCATGACACCATCTTTATCATCCTCAGCCAGTCTTCTTATAAGTTCTAATAGTTTCTCCCTCTGCTTTTTACTCGCTTGACTCCAACTAGTCTAGAATTAAAACGGAAATAAATAAGTAAACAATGTAATTTCTTGAATAATAAATACCCTTAACTGGGCCTCAGCATTATCCATCTTCAATTTATGATCTTCAGTTTTCTTTAAGAATAATTTTCCCTTTCAATATTTACAAAACATCGTAAATACAAGAAAAATGGAACTACTAAGAAAAACACTCAAACCCACCAAAGAACTACTCCAACCCTCAATTGTTATCACGGGGTCAGGGAGGAAGGGCCCCGAACGCTAATTTTAGTGGGACCAAGAAATAACGATAGCGGTTGAAGTTTAATAATGAATCGATTGTGATCTTAAAAACTTACCTGAAAACACCTGAAAAGATGATCTAATTGTTCTGGAGAAAAATCCCAAGCGAGTTTGGCTAAAAGATCATGAACGTTCTTCACAATGGCTTCATGCTTGCCGTGCTGGGCTGCCCAAACATCATCTAAATCATCTAATGTTAGAGCCTATAAAATCAAATTTTATATATATATATATATTATATATATATATATATATATATATAATATATATATATATATACACACACACACACACGGTGTCCCATAAATCCGGCATCATAGGAGAAATTCATATTTTTCTATTTCTACAAACCATAATTCATATTTTTCTCTTTCTACAGACCATAATGTCTGAGCAAGGAAGAACGAATCCAAATAATTCTACTCATAGGAAATCGGAGTCAGAGAGAGGCCGCTGCTGAATTTAACAGACTGCATCCAGACCGCGAGCCAATAACACAGAGTTGTTTAAGGAAACAAGATCCATAGAAGATAAACCACGCAGTGGACCTTCAAGGAGGTCCACTGACGATGATACAGCGACTGCTATCCTGGCTCATTTTAACAGAAGTCCCAATAAGTCTCTTCGGCGATTGTCCGCCGAGACAGGTGTGTCGAAAAGTAGCATCCATGGCATTCTTCAGGCTCACAAATGACATCCATATAAACTTCAGATCCTACAGAAATTAAGCGAAGATGATCCCGACCGGCGGATGGAGTTCTGTGAATGGGTTACGGAACAATAACGTTCTGTAAATAAAAGCTTTTGTTTTGCCTTTTTTAATTATTTTTCCTATGATGCTGGACTTATGGGACACCCTGTGTGTGTGTGTGTGTGTGTGTATATCTAAACCTATGGTAACATTATTGAATGCCAGGTTAGGTAATCTGTACGCTCTTGATGATTGGTTAGGTTAAGTCGTTATATTCTCGTTAGCTTTAACAAAAATATCACGACTTAACCAAACCAATCGTTAAGGGCGTACAATTAACCTAACCGGGCATTCAGAGTTGACCTAACCGGGCATTCAATTAACCTAACTGGACATTCAGTTTACCTAACAGGGCGCGCGCGCGCACATATATATATATATATATATATATATATATATATATATATACACAGGGTGTCCCAAAAAAATGTATACACACTTTAACAGTTGATAGCTCAATTGATGTTTCTTTCTTTCCAAGTTAAACCCATTAGAATTAATAATGGCAGTCAGACTAAGCTTTGAACAAAGGAAATTCATTCTAAAATGCTACTGGAAGTGTGAAACCGCAGTTGAAGTGAAAAGACAGTTTAGGAGGGAGTTTCAAACAGATCCACCAACGCGACTTACCATCACTCGAATTAGAGATAAGTTTGAAGCCGATGGAACTGTTCAGAATGTCCACAAGAAGCGTTCCGGAAGACCACGGACATCGACAAGCCCCACAAAGCAAGAAAGAGTACTGGAAACGTATCACCAAAGTCCAAGAAAATCTGTGCGGCAAGCGAGTCGTGAGGGGGGAATTTCAGAATCGTCTGTCCAACGCATGTTGAAGCGCTGTCAATGGAAAAGTTACATTCCAAGATTAGTCCATGCTATTAATGAAGATGATCCGGACCGAAAAGTGGAGTATTGCGAGTGGTACTTGGCACGATGTGGATGTGGATTGGACGAAGGGGTTTCGTAGAATACCTCCGCGTTCACCAGACCTCACACCACTAGACTTTTTTTTATGGGGATACTTAAAAGACAAAGTCTACGCTATAAAACCTGCAACAGTCGCTGAATTGAGAGCAGCCATTGAACGAGAATGCACACAAATACCAAACGAAATGTTTCGTGGTTTGCGATTCCATTGCTTCGCGTTATCAGCAGTGCCTGGACCAGAACGGACGTCAGTTTGAAAACAGGCGTTGACAAAACAATTAAATAATGTCTGTAGATTCTATTACATTTTGAAAATGAAATGTATTTTAATAAACACTGCCTTTATAATTATTTAAAGTGTGTATACATTTTTTGTTTGGGACGCCCTGTATATATATATATATATATTATATATATATATATATTATTATATATAATATATGGGATGAATTTCACAATAAAACACGTGAAATGAATGAATGCTGCAAACCCACAAGGAAAAAGAAAAACGATTCCAAGGCCTTTCGTGTATTCAAAGCTACACCTCGTCAGGCCTTGGAATCGTTTTTCTTTTTCCTTGTGGGTTTGCAGCATATATATATATATAATATATATATATATATATATATATATATATATATATATATATATATATGCAGGGGTTGGACAAAATAATATGAACACCTTGATAAATGGCGGTTTTTATTCTTAATATGGAGTTGGTCCTCCTTTAGCGGCAATAACAGCTGCAATGCGTCGGAGAATTGATTCATACAGCTTTTGGACAGTGGCTAGAGGAATCCTGAGCCATTCTTCGAGCAAACCCTGCTCCAGTTCCTCCAAAGACGCCGGCGGTGGGAATCGGCTTCTGACCTGCTGCTCCAACTGACACCACAGATGCTCGATAATGTTAAGATCCGGGGATTGTGGAGGCCAATCCAAGCGTTCTACTTCACTAACATGCTCTTCAAACCAGTTTTTAACGACCCCAGCGGTGTGGATTGGTGCATCATCATCCTGGAAGACGGCGCCGCCATTGGGAAACAGCGTTTGGACCATGGGATGGACCTGGTCAGCCAATATTGACAGATAGACCTGGGCGTTAACCCTACCATGCACTACTACAGCTGGGCCAAGAGTATTCCACGATATTGCTGCTCAAACCATCACAGATCCGCCTCCATGCTTAACGGTTGGGGTCAGGCAGTCGGGGTCATAAGCATCTTTAGGCTGTCTCCAGACGTAAACTCGACCGGAACATGGAAATAGCGTAAAGGAGGATTCGTCGGAGTAGACTACATTCTTCCACCGGTCCATTGACCAATTCTTATGGTTATTACACCATTTTCTGCGCCGCTCAATGTTGATGTGCGAAAGGAAGGGTTTGGCAATTGCAGCCCTCCCATGGTATCCAGCTCCATGGAGCTCGCGACGTACAGTTCTGGTCGATACCGGGCTTGCAAGATGCTGGTTAAGCTCTGCAGTCACTTTTGGAGCTGTGGTCTTATGGTTCTTTGTCACAATGCGCTTTAGCACCCGGCGGTCTCGATCACACAGCTTCTTCTTGCGTGCGTCCACTATTGCATTTGTCGGTGCTTGTCTTTCCATGGTTTTGGTATGCAGACATGACCAGAGAGACAGTTCCTCTGGATACATTGAACATCTGAGCGGTTTTCGTCACCGATGCACCAGCCATCCGCGCTCCGACAATTTGCCCTCTTTGGAAGTCTGACAGGTCTTTCATAACTGCTAATTCATAATTCACTCAGATCTGTAAAAACAACGTGAGGGTTATAACATGACGTATACACACTCTGTTACGCATTTAAATAGGTTTGCCAGTCATTTGACCGTTTACTTTGTGTCTGAGCAGTCCGTAAAGATAACCGGTGAAGTCGGCGGGTGTTCATATTATTTTGTCTAACCCCTATATATATATATATATATATATATATATATATATATATATATATATATATCAGGTCATCCCATAAGTAATGTCGTTTTTTTACGATAGATTAAGTTTAAACTAGTCCTACTCGGTTTAAGCATAAATTTTCCGAAGGTTATATCTAAGAGGAGATCTATCGTGTTTCGCTACATACTTTACAGACCTTCACCAGTGAAGACGTGTGTTTTGCTTTATGTGAACCCCTCATAAACATGGCAGTATCAGAAGAGCATATCAGGCATATAATGCTTTACGAGTTCAAAAAAGGGAATAGTGCTACTGAAGCAACGCGAAACATTCAGGACGTTTATGACAACGATATTCTGCATGTGAGGAAATGTCAAAGATGGTTTCAAAAGTTTAGGAATGGTGACTGCTGCTTGACAGATGCAGCACGCTCTGGACACCCTGCTGAATTTGATGATGACCTGCTGTTAGTCGCACTTGAAGAAGACTGTTCAACAACTGTCGAAGAATTGGCCCAGAAACTCAATTCATCCCCGTCCACCATCCATCGACATTTGCAACAACTCGGGAAAGTGCCTAAGTTAGGAAAATGGGTGCCACATGAATTGTCGGTCGACAATCTGAGGGTGTGGGTAAACATTAGCACAGCTCTTCATTCCCGTGAACTCCAAGATCCGTTTTTGCGCCGTTTAGTGACTGGTGATGAAAAGTGGATACTGTACTAGAATGTTAAGCGCCGTCGACAGTGGGTTTGTGCCGGAGAACCAGCGACACCACAGCCAAAACCAAATCTTCACCCTCGGAAGGCGTTGCTTAGTGTTTGGTGTAATACACTTTGAAACCTTACCACACAACCAAGCAATCACCGCTCAAGTCTACTGTCAACAACTGGATCGATTGAACACTGCACTAAAAGAAGAGAGACCTCCTTTGGTTAATCGGAAAGGAATCGTGTTCCACCACGACCACACACGTCCTCATACCGCTCGGATCACTTCTGCAAAAATTGAGGAGCTTCGGTCGGAAAAACTTCCACATCCTCCAGACCTTGCGCCTTCAGATTATCATCTCTTCAGAAGTCTGCAAAACTATCTTGATGAGAAACAGTATACTTCTTTAGATGACCTGCACACCAGTCTTTGTACGTTTATTGCCTCAAAACCGCCTGAATTTTATAAACATGGCATTGAAAAGCTTGTAGGACGTTGGCAGTGTGTCATTGATTCCGACGGAAAATATATACTAGATTAAAAAGTTTGTAGTTTTTTTTTTTCTCCTTCAAATTCCGATCTAAAAAACGACATTACTTATGGGATGACCTGATATATATATATATATATATATATATAGCGTTAACGTGTGAAGTGTAAAGTATACCACACTCAAAAATTGGTTGGAAGAGGCATCCTACCTTTTCCTTAATAATAAAACGAATTATTTTTTCTAATTTCTCCACATACTGAGGTTGATGCAGAGAGTCTCTCAAAACAATTTGAAGCACCCTGTTGTCCTTAATCCATTCCTGAATAATAAAATCCAACAAAAAATTTAAATAAAACATTGAAAATGTGGAAGTAAACGAGTAAATGTATGTGAAATGAAACTATCACTGCACACAATATTTACAATTTTTTCCCCCCCCTCCCCAATTGCAAAAACCATTAAATTCCAGCGCCGAATTTAAAAACTCAGTATTGAGAAAGATTATAATCAAACTCTGTATAGAACCATGGTCCTCATTACTTAATTGTTCATTTAATCCCTACTTTATCCACAGAACGCAATATTAACTCTCACAGCCATTCGTTCAGCCGTGAGCCACTCTTCGTCTTCTGGTTGTCCGTGCCTATGGGGATGATAGGATACGTTCGCTATGACTTTGTTTACTTCGTTTAAGGCATTCATCTTCCCATTGAAAGACGAGATTTGAAGTAACCTGAAACAAACAACAATTCAATTACAACATTAGTAACTTAACTCTTTAACTCCACTTTATTATTAAATACTAAAACAGAAAATGTATCCATTATTGATCTTCCTCATACTCGTATATAGCCTCTATATACATAATACACACGTACGCACGCGCGTTTGGCTAGCGTACGAAACCCCGACATTTCATATTTTCACTCGTGGATAGCGACATTTAATCTAAATAACCACTTAACCTTCATCGTATCATTTTCAAGAGCGTATCGTGGTTGGATCGGTTATGGCACCGCCCGGCAGTGCCGAGACTCCGCCGAGTCCTGGGCTCGAACCCTAGTGCTGCCTAGAGCTGGGGGGTTATTTTTTTCTGTATCTTACATCACGACAAAGCGGTGGGTCGGCCACCCCAATTTAATTTACTCGAGGCATATCGAACATGGATGCTACCTTTATATCCTTTTCCATGATATTTAACCATTTTCAAAAATGAAAAAAAAAACAATCTATAGGGACGCCGTTAATATCAGTACATTATGTTCGTGTCGTGATGAGCTCTGTATCTCAAAGACTAGCGAAGACATAAGGTAACCAAGAGAACGCGCAATGTCTTTGAAATGCAATAAAAACGCCACAATTTCTCAAAGATCAACTTATTTCCCTACCTAAGAAAGATAAAGAAAAAACATTTTTCAAAATTGACCTAACGAGATCCTCACCTAAGAATCATTTTCAACCTAAAAATTTCTAAACTTTTCGCAGTTTCTTGTTGACTGGGAATCCGCGAGACCAAACACTTGATTGCTTTTATGATGGTGGAGAGGGCGTCGTTCTTCGCTTCATTCTTTGCCTCCTTCTTTAGCTCATCGTCAGTTAAATTCTCTAAGAAACCAGGAACTATATTCTGCAAAGGAAAAAAATTCGCGGGTTACCGAGAAAAAACGATTAACAGCAATATGAACAATTAATAAAAATCGTTAACAATTGATTAATAATTAATCAATTACGTGAGTTAAACAATTAAAAATGACGTGATTATTACAAAAATTTAAATAAATGGTGAGAGAAAAGAGTATCTTTTGAATGAAGGAGTCTTATTGTAGCTGTTCAAATTGGGCACTCACAATAATGGGCATAAAGTATTTCTCTATCGTTTGTATTGAAAGTATTTCGTAGCAGAATCCAAAAGGACGTAGGAGCGCGCATACAACTGGCACCGTCAAGCTCCTGTCCCCTTGAAATCTCTGTAACAGTAACTGAAAACCCCCCAGTTTGCCAAAGAGGTTAGTAAGGTCAACCAACCAACCCCTGGGGTTACGGGGATCAGGTGGTCTTGCGTATATTTCATTTTCTGAAAGTTGACTACCCTGACCCACCGTTTCAGACGGTCTCGCACTATTAAATGTATGGAATCTGAAAGCAAGAGAGAGAGAGAGAGAGAGATATATTTAAGAGCATCCATTGATTGGGAGAAAAAGAACCCAAATGAGTTACATCTTATGAATAGGTCCACACTATTTTCCAAAGCTTGACTCGAGTATTAGCAAATATTAAATTACATAGTCTGTCTACTTAAAAGTAATTCATTAATTTCAAATATTGTACTATAACTACAGTATGAACACTTAAATTATAGTGTGAAAAGACTCCTGTATGTTCAATAAATTTAGGCTAAATTAATAGGCCAAATTCTTCAGTGTTACAAATGAAGATAATGTGACATTTATTTTATGTAGGAAGGAGGGGCCAAGAGGAAGTGCACACAAAAACGACCCCCCCCCCCCAGAGGAAGAAGAGCGCCAAAATCAAGATCCAAGGTTTCCGAGATGTCTGGACACACTGCGTTTGAAAGATTGGAGGTCAGACGGAAAAACATGGATTGAGGGAGATTGTTTCAGCATTCACTAGTTGAGTAGATGAAAGATTGAAAATACCTTTGCGTTAGAGCAGTGGTTCTTAACCGGGGGGGCGCGCCCCCCTAGAAACAGGAATTTCTCTAATTGTATTTGTTATTCTCTTAACGAGAGCATGGGCTAATATTGAGAAGTTATTGAGAATGTTATTTTGATTGAAGGGGGGCGTGGAGGGAAGGACCAATTCCTAGAGGGGGCATGGTAGTAAAAAGGTTAAGAACCACTGCGTTAGAGGGTTGGACAGAAAAGGAATGAGAATGTGTCAAGTCTGGTACTGCGTGCTCTCCTTAAAGGAGGAGGCATGCAGTTAGAGAGTTCAGAAGGACAGTGTCCGTTATAATAGCGATAGTAAAGAGAGTGAGCGATTGAAAACAGTGAGTAAGAGGCGGGGAATTGACGAGACGATAAGCTTTGATTCCACCCGGTCATGTCAAGCTTTGTGGGTTGAACCACCCCACACGAGAAGCGTACTCCATCGAGGGGTGGACAAGACCTCTATACAGAGAGAGCAAATGAGTAGGGGTGAAGAAAATGTGGAGCCGGTAAAGCACACGACCTCTTAGAAGCTGTTTTACTCAGTGTTTTAGAGAGAGCATACAAGGTTGTAACATATATTCTACTCGATTTTTTAGTTCGTTCAGAACAAAAATTAAATGACAATGACAAATTAATCATCAATATAATTCCCTTCTTTTTCTATAACCTCCTCCCACATGTAGAAAAGTTTTTTATGCCACGTTCAAAGAAATCCCTGGTTTCGAGTTAAAAATAAGCGATCACTTCGTTTTCGATAGCTTCCCTGGATTGCAACTTTTGTCCATCTAGGTGGTGTTGCAGACTTCTGAATAAATGGTAGTCTGAAGATGCAATCTCCGGAGAATAAGGTGGATGAGGCATTTTTTCCCAACCAAATGCCTCCAATTGGGCAGTGGTGATTCGAGCAGTGTGAGGGCGCGCGTTATCCTGGTGGAATAGAACACCTCTGCGATTAATTAATGCAGGACGTTTTTCTTGTAATGCCATCTTCAATCGTTGGAGATGTTGGCAGTAGACTTCAGCTGTGATTGTTTGGTTATCTGGCAGAAGCTCAAAATGAACAATTCCTTGCATATCCCACCAAACGCATAGCAAAATTTTCTTTGGATGGGGTCCATTCCTTGGCTGAGGTTCAGGCTTTGTTTCACGACTAAGCCACTGATGTCGACACTTAATATTGTTATAGAGGACCCATTTTTCATTCCCAGTGACGGTCCGATTAAAAAACGGTGCCTGCAGTTGCCGAGAATGCAGTGATGTGCACATATCGATTCGATGTTGAAGATTAGTTTGTGACAAATCATGCGGAACCCATTTTCGAACCTTCACTACTTTTCCTAACAGCTTCAAATGACGATGAATGGTCATATGGCTAACGCAGAGTTGCAGGCCAAGTTCTCTTGCAGTTACCGTTTGGTTTTCCTGCACTGTTGCTTTTAGCAACTCTTCATCTAACTCATTTGGTCGTCCTGTTCGTTGATAATCTTTCAGACTGAAGTCTCCACTTCTGAACTTAAACAAAATCCTACACATCCATTCGCTCACATCATCATTTCCATAAACTCTTTGAATGTTTCTTGCGGATTCACTAGCATTAGATCCTTTATGGAACTCGTACAGCATCACATGTCGAATATGCTCTTTCGTGGGCTCCATGTTTTTACAATTACTGTAATACTGTAGGGGTGGCGTTGTAACTGTATGAGAAACACAGGAGAAAATATTCATTAGCCTAATCATACACTAGCCTAAGTCATTCTGTATCGTAATAAAACACGTGCGAACCTGTCACCGCGTGTATTTCGCAACATTTCTAAAACTATTTCACATTATCTTGAGGTTATTCTATTATCTATCGTCCGTTTTATAATCGAGCAGAATTTATGTTACAACCTGATATATGATCTCACTAAGATGACAAGAAGCCTATCCTTATTAATAATTTTTTGATTATTAATAAGGACTAATAATATCCTTATTAATAAGGACATGGTACCTACCATGACAAAATAAATTGAACCGAGAAGGACTTGACTTATCTTAAATAATTACGGGGTTGGTTGAAGAAAAAAAAAATGGTCTTATGCCACAGATTCCCAATGATACTCGCTGGAATTCCGAAGTGGCATGTTTAGACACTTTCATTAAGAATTAATGACTGTTTCAAATATTTTACCTATAACAGATGTTAGGAAAATAGTCTAATTTGAAGGATCATGTTGATTAAACTGCCCCTTCAGTGGGACTGGATAAATACTGGGACCCTTACATAATGAGGCCAGCGCTTGCAGATCAGTAGGTAACAGCGTTTCCTTATTATGTGAAGTAAAGAGACTGAGGTCAGAGTGTTGGACTCAAAATGGTGATGGAAACAATAATCCAGGAGTTAATGCAAAGCACCACATTCGTCTGGGCTGAGCACTGCCAATTCCTGGTTCTACTCACTCATTATTATTATTTCACGATGGACATAAAAAAAAGAATGTAAAGAGAAGCTAAAAAAAATAAACAGGAACGAGTCGAGGAGGAAACTCTTTATATGAATGGCTGAAATCAGGAGCAGCATCCATTTTCCGATGAGGAATCTAATGTTCATTATCTTGCATAGGAGAGTTAGTGGCAGACATTTGGAAAAGATGAGACTGGCCTTTCCTGCGAGTCAGAGATCACCACTATTTTTATTGTGGTGTAAACAAAGAGAATAGAACCGTGTTCAGAATATTTCTGCTTCAAGATACTCAAATTTGGCCATAATTCCAGTGTTCTTTGTTTTGGAAATGAAGTCTTAAAAATGATTCTTTCTGTAGTACTTTATCAATTCAATCTCTCGCATTTACCTTTTCCATTATGCATTTACATCACTTACTTTGAGCTGGGATTAAGAACCATGGCAAGAAGATCTAGAAGAGGAAACCAGTCATGTGGCAATTTAACTACAACTAACTCCAGCAATTTTTCACAGTTCTTTAATATACATTTCTGAAAGAAAAAAGTTAAAAATGTTTATATTACCAGGGGGGAAAAAAATGATTAAGAGAACCTTTTTGGCTTTATACACTCGTTTCATTCATATGTAACATTGTGGAAATCTATAGGTTGTTCTATTAGTCACTTACGTTAGCTCAGTTATAATACTTCTCTCAAAACACACTTCTAGAATTAAATATTAAACAGTTTCAGTAATTCCATCTACATCTGATATGTAGATGGTATGCTTATTAGTAATGTTATTATTGACATAGGAAGTCTTCATACTGGCTTGATTAACTATGACTGGCCAAATAGAATACAATCAAACAACTGACTCAGCTTTCTAAGCTTTTGTTCATAAGCAAACTTTTAAAATCATGAATGTCCCAAAAAATGTGAAGGCTATTAAACAACTTTATGGCAACCTACCCAAATTTGCTCAAATTAACTGAAATATAAAGTTATTAAATAAACCTCTATACCTCAAGGAAACAAAAGATATTAGAAGTGATAACTCAAGTAGTTAGTAGGTTTTCTCACCAAATTTGAATCCTGCTAATCAAAAGCAGTGTTGCCACTCAAACAAAATTTTCAAGACATACATGAGATTTTTTCCTAGATGGCTAAAAAATTTTCAAGGTACTGTACTGCTAACCTGCTACTGCGTGATTATTTTTATCAGAACTTTAAATTAAAGTGGAGTCGATTTTTTAAGATTCAGTAAAATTTTTCAAGGAGTGGCATCGCTGATCAAAAGGTCACTTAGCAGTAAATGTATGCTTTTCAATCTCAAAAAATTTTTGAACAAAGTTTTACACAGTTTCATGGAAATCATACATTTTGGAAGTTAATGTGCGTTTATACTTTAAAACATTTAGTAAAATATAAAAAACTTACATGAATTTCAAATTTCCAGCTATTGACAGCTTCATCTGTTAATATTTTTGTAAAAGATATGGTAAGGCCTTCTCTGAAAAAACGTTGACATGCTTCGCTTCTTGTGTCTAGACCTGGAAAATACATTAAAAATATTAGACAAGGTAAATTTTAAAATAATTCTGAATCCAGCGAGATCACAGGTTGCAATATTTTCAGAATATGAAACTGTCACTGCACTTGCAGTTGGCCATACAACCAAAATAGTACATCTTTACTGTTATTTATGAAAGTCAAGTTAAGATCTACTTTGGTTACAGATTTTTAGTGCAATAATGAGACCTTGCCCTTTGATGCAAGGATCTGGTTTTTGCTCATGACATTCGTGATGACACGTGTTTGAAGTTTCAACAACTGAGGCACTCTCGACCACAACCTGCCAAGCGCCAGTGGGGCCAGAATTGAGTTATTTATACTACTATATTCCCCCACACTTCCTCTATCTTGGGGGTGAGTCAGAGGGCAGATTGTGGACCTGTACATATGGCCAAAATCAATCAAATATCGTTATTGGTTCAAAAGTTATGGCATTTTGCAAATTGACAAACTTTAACTGCATTTTTCTCCTTTTTTTTTTTTTTTTTTTTTTAAATTTTGATGCTTGGCAGTTTGTGGTCTGGAGCGCCTCAATTTATGATGAGCATTTCAAAAGTCATGCTGCAGATATAAAAGTGTGACAAATAGATGAATAAAGTTGCAATCCAGTTATTAAATTAGAATTACAGTATTATTTCTAGTTTTTAATACAAAATCTGAGCATTGCTTCAACTCTAAAAGGTGAAGCAATACTGAGCTCAGATTGTGATGGAACATCATATTAACTAATAAATATTTCTTCCTTAAATATGAACCAAAGTTAAACTACAGACATCACAAAATAAGATTTAATCCCCTTAAACAAGAAAACTTGGCTTTAAGTGCTGAAAAAATTAAAGTGAATGCAAGTTATGTGGTGCTTTGCACAAAGCCTACCCTAAACCTCGTTTAGGACCAACTTCCTTCAAATGTAAATAGGCTACTTCTGTGTCTACCTGAAAACTTCAAATACAAAACTGAAATACCTTTTGAGCAAAGTTGAATTGATGCATCTAAAAGTAATTCAAGCTCACAGTTGGGAAGGACTGGAACGACCCACCTCTGTCGGTGGATCATTTCATCCAGTCGTGCAAGGGCAACATGGGGAAATTCAGGCTCTCCTATCTCTTCTCCCACACTCCCATCTTCATTTTCAACCCCACTCTGAAATTAAATAAAATTCATCGCTAACATCTTTTCATTAAAAAGAGCACTCACAGAGTTACAGGCTAACAAAGACCCTAAGATCCACTCTAGGCTAGCCCAAGAAAATAGAGAAAATAAAGGAAAAGTAGAAAAAGCAAATGAAAATAAAGAATACTGAAAACTGATACCATGCTTACACTTATAGATGTGTAAAGCTTTCACACAGGAACAGTAGTAATAGAGTATGGAACAGACAGGGTTCTCCCTCCTCCACCAACCACTGCTGACAGAAAATTGTTGTGGAGAGAGATTTATAGGAAAGCAGGAAAAAGTATAATGAAAAGAATAGCTTCAGAGTTCATTCACACCACGTGAATACTTGTGTACTCAATTACACATTAGAGAATAGTGGAAAATAAGGGATGGCATGAAACATTAAACTAGTTTATATAATCTACAATATGCATTATTTTTTTAAGAATTGTTATTTATTTACTTATACAAAAAGTAATCATTTCATTACTGCATCATTTCTTTGATGTTAAGGCCATCATGCTGAGAGACTTACTTTTAAAAATTACTTATTTACATTGCCATTTGCTCTGAAATTACTTAGATAAGCACTGATCCAGAGGCAATTCCAACCAGTCAGCACGCCCCAATTTAAGAATTTCCACAGAAGTGTACATATGGTTAATTCTTCCCCACCCTTTTTTTTTTATGAAATCTTGTTACACACTATTTAAAAATAAAGTTCTACTCTAGCTAAGAAGCTTCCCCGAAGTTGAATATGTTTATTTGGAGGTTTTGACTCTCAAGAATCAAGCTTCCCATCATCTGATAACTTTGTGGTCTGAAACCAGACCAGACCAGCACTTCCCACTACATTTCTTACGAAAAGGAACATCACTACTTCTAAATAAATCTAAAAACTTCTCTAGCTAGTTTGGACCTGGCAATCTATTAATTTGTTTACTCATTTATATAGTGTGCAATGTCTTTGGTGTGAAAACTTGTGTCAGTAAACAAGCAAACCCCATTTACATTACTGAACATGTTACTAGCCTCTGCAATAAAATATGTATCCTTAACTGTAAAAGCCACAGTAACGAAGTTATTTAAAAATTATAGCTATCCCCTCAATTATTTACTAGGTTACTGCTTGAATCTACCAATTATTCATCTATTAACATTAAATTTCCCTGTGGATGAAGAGTCCCATTTACTAATTCAAAAAGAACTATCTTGTCTTGCATACAGTGGCGTACTAAGGGGGGTGCAAGGGGGGGCCCCAGGTGACAGCCAGGAGGGGGGGTGCTATCGGGAGAGTTGAAATACCAGTACAAGTTTTCAAACCAAATGAAAAATTTGCCAAAGTAAGAAAAAAATTTAAAAATATTCAAACTATTACAACCCAAAATTGGTGCACACACATTTCTAGATTACTGTACAGTCTTTACAGCCACACCTACGCTTTTCCTCCTAATGTATATGGTTGTAAATTTTGACTTGGTCCGCAATTGATATGGACCGTGACTTATTTTTCGTTGGCAAGGTACTAGTATTGTCGGATACCGTAATGAAATTGACTGGATTCTTTGGATCTGATATATTTGCATGTCGGTTATAAATAGATATAGAGTGTAACATATTTGTGGATAGTAGTCTATTATGACTTGATCCTCTGGATCCAGAGATTCTATCCTTAGTTTTAAATTGATAATTATTTAGTTTTGTAAAAATTGGTCATTGCCAATGTACAGGCAGTTTTTGCATAAATTTCTTATGTTCTTGTGGTTCGGAACCCACGTAAAATTGTAGGTCCCCTCTGCCACCACGGAGGACATACACAATTACGAACACAGTTAGGTAGACCAGCCATGAGTGGACCCTAGGGTCTTTGTTGGTCTGAAACATTATATTATATTAATTTCCACTATAAAATAAATTTTTATTTGTAATACAAAATTTACAAATGAAAAATTAAATATTTGATAAAAATTACATCGAAAGGTGAATGTTTGTTGACGTTTTAGTCATCAGTTTGTTGAGCATAGCCAGCTGGCTGCAACTGACATTCCAAGTCTTGTTCACTTGACACTGTGACGCCACATACATGAGGTATGTTTCATTAAATAATTATGATAAAGCATAAAGTGCTGGTGTTTATAACAATATCATGGCACTTTTACCAGTGTCCAGTAATTTTTGACAATGTGGAATCATAGTGATGTTTAAGTGTTTATAAATACATTGTCGTGATGTTATAATACCCAGTAAATGCATTGTGGAGAGGGCCATTCATTATGCAACTACAAAGTGTGAGGAAATGGACATTTCTATGGAGAGAAGAGGGAGAGTAAAGCTCCGAAAAAGGATGCCAGGAGAGATGGCAAAGGATGCTGGTCTCACATTGTCAGAGGATGTAAAAAGGGCTATGTTTGAATGTCTTGATTGCTTTCATCAAGAATTGGAGATTCATTCTAAGGCAATGGATCAAATTCTGTCAATCTTTGCTGTTATTCAGCCAAACACTTTGGTTGTTGCAACAGAAGAACAACTTCGGAAGTATATTCCAAATTTAACTCAGATTTTCGATGAATTCTCTGATGAAGATAGTGTGGAAATTGGATGACTTCGAAGGCATTTGGAAGCTGCCAAAATCAGCATTGAAGAGGCAAAGAAATGGACAGCATTGCAGTTTCTGGAGTTTATTGTGAAATGGGATTTTTGTGAATCTTTGCCAAGCTTGTCAATGTGTTTGAGATTCTTTTTGACTGTCTGTATGTCTATTGCTTCATGTGAAAGAAGTTTTTCCAAATTGAAATTGATAACAAATTTCTTTCGCTCAACCATGAGTCAGACAAGATTGACAAATCTGGCTTTACTTTCAATTGAACATGACTATGCAAAGAAGGTGAATTTTGATGAGGTCATTGATCAATTTGCAGAAATTAAGGCTCGAAAGCAGAGAGTGTGAATCCTCTCTATTTACCTTTGAAGAATAGGCTGGATTTCCTTTTTTTTTGTATAAAATAAAATGCAGTATATATTAGCTGTTCACTGAATTTTTAATGTCCTGCATTTTTCTTATTTCCAATTTGCTTATGACAGTACTGTACTGTTTAAAAATCTACTTGCAAACATAATATATTTTTCTGTGTATTTAAATTTTAAAATTATTTATGGGGTGTGCCAAAGGAAGGATCTGCCCTGGGTGCCAAATACTTTAGGTACGCCCCTGCTTGCATACACTTTACATATACAGTGATCCCCCAACCTGCAAGAGGGTTCCATTCCTGGAAAAAGCTCATGCAGCATGAAATCATTTAGGTTGGAACTATCTCCCCATAATATAAATGGGGTTAGGGGGATGAATAAAAGCTTTTAAATCATTATACAATAAATGTATAATAATAATGCATATAAAATAAGATAAGTATTAATAGTAAAAACTTGTACAAAAAACAAATTTAAAAAACATCACTATAAAAATAATGTAATAATCCAGAGCATAAGAAAGATAACTCAATATAAACTAGCCAGTTGTACAAGAGCGTGCTACCAGCTGCAAATGCAAAGCATCGTACATACGTATATGTAGTATCATATGCATAAATATTGTATTGTATCATACTACATACACAAAAAAGTGGTCATTTTTTAGTATTTACCACATTTTTAAAAAAAGTGTGCTGATCTATCTTTGAATCTTAGTTCATGCAGATTAAAAAAAAGGTAGTGAAATGTCCTTATCCTATCTCTGAATTTGTGCAGGTCAGGGGATCACTGTACTATCTACTTATTTTTTTATTAATTAATTTACTTATTTCACTTAGGTGTATGCCATCCTGAATAAACAAATCTTGCAAATCAAAATCTGACCAAAATTTTGATACTTAGCCAATAAATCCTCAATCCTGCTATTAAAAATTATACAAAACATTGCTTCCAACAAAAGAAATTAAAAGCACATTCATACTTTCTACTTTTAAAATCTTTACCTCCTGCTCAATATGCTTTGTTTTAGCACCTGGTATATGTATTCTTTTTCATTTTATGGAACTTCTCAAACAAAATTTGGTATCTATATACTGTACCAAACTAGGGATGAGCTTATCCAAACTTTCATCATCATCTGTATCTAAAAAACTAAATGGATTCTGACATTCCAACTGAAAACTGTCTTCTTAGGCTTAGCATTGTTTTCATCTAAAATAAAATTTATTTTGTTGCATTATTTTTATTGCATTTGACCATTAATTTCAACTACCTTCGTGCCAATTTTCTGTACTTCATCCTTAACAAGTTTAACACTATTATTTGAGTTACTTTAGGAATACTTAGTACTGTTAAGGTCACTTCCCTTTAGGTTATTCTCAATACTTGAAACCATTTTATTAATTACGGTACATCTTGGTCTTATTATTATATAAGTACCTGATTAGGAGGAGGATTTGGAAGCTCCTCATGGGGGTCTTGCGTGGTGATCATGGCAATGGTCATGGTGGCAGGAAAGCAACCTCGTCCCTCACCTCACCCTGAGACGGAAGAATCACTCTCAGTCCTCACCAACATCCACAACAAACTGAAATTTAAACCAAATAAACTCAAAAGTGAAAGCTAGTAAGGTGATGCGTACAAATTGGTTTCTACTACAGATCTATTTCCAATTTAGTATACAAATCCCAGATGGGGCAAGTTAGGCAAACTATAATTTTTATACGTGTACTTTCATTAAAAAATAAGTAGCAACTTTAAGGTGCGCACAAAACAACTTCAAATCTATTATCATCAAACTACAATGAAATTTTGAACCAAACTTTTGGTAACTCGAGTACAGTTTGAAGTATTTTTTTTAACTAATTCCCAGGCTATCACTTACCATTCTCATTGTAAAAGCTTTGCGTGCCCACTGTGACATGAAGTATGATTTCTAACCACTTTACCCAAGTTCATATCTTTATGAACTAGATTTTTTTTTTTAATATGAACTATTTTTTTATTTCCTACATACTTCATATATTGAACCCTCTTTTTATGTAGGAAGGAGGGGGCAAAGGCGAATAAATGTCCACAAAAGCACCCCCTGCCCCATAGAAAAGGAGATCCAAAATCAAGGTTCAGGGTTTTGGAAACGCCTGGACAGTGCATTTGAAAGATTGGAGGTCATCAACATGGCAGATGGATTGAGGAACATTGTTCCAGAGTTGACTGGTTGAAGTGAAAGATTGAAAAAACTGACTAACCCTTCTTGCATTAGAGAGTTGGACAGAAAAAGAATGAGAAAGTGTAGAAAGTCTGGTGCTGCGTGTTTGCCTTAAAGGAGGAGGCATGCAGTTAGAGTGTTCAGAAGAGCAGTGCTCATTATAATAGTGAGAGTAAAGAGAGAGTGAGGCAACACTGCAGCAGAGAGAGAGATTGAAGACAGTAAGAGACGGGGAATTGATGAGACTAAAAGCTTTCGATTCCACCCAATCAAGTATGGCTGTGTGGGTTGAGCCACCTCATACATGAGAAGCATACTCCATACAGGGGTGGACAAGACCCCCGTACAGAGGCAGCAACTGAGTGGGGGTGAAGAAACTGTGGAGGCAGTAGAGCGCACCTAACCTCTTAGAAGCTGTTTTAAAAAGAGTGTATGTGACCTTTCCAGGAAAGATCATGAGAAAAGGAAATACCAAGAATGTTAAAAGAGGAAGGATTGAGTTGTGTTGTTGAAGGTAAGGAGATAGTCATGTGGAAGATTGTGACAAGTAGACGGATGGAGCCACGAGGTCTTCTCTGCCTCAATCAGAATTCAGTGTACCATAGCCATCCTATGCAAATCATGGAGTGATTATTGAGAGGGATGCTTTGGGAAGTGGGTGGAGAAGTGGAGAGTGGAATCATCAGCATAGAGTGGATAGGACAGGAAGTGACTTAAAAGATCATTGATAAATAAAAGGAAAAGAGTAGGTAACTACAGAACCCTGAGGAACACCACTGTTAATAGCTTTAGAAGAACAGTGTCCATCTACAACTGCAGCTCTCGATCAGCCAGAAAGGAAATTAGAGATGAAAGCACAGATAGAAGGATAGAAACCAAAGGAAGGCAGTTTGGAAATTAAAGATTTGTGCCAGACTATCAAAAGCTTTTGATATGTATGTCTAACACAATAGCAAAAGTTTCACTGGAATCCTAAAAGGATTGGCTTGCTTTATACAGTAATTAGGGCTATGACATAGCCAGTGTCATAACACCACTTCCTGTTGATCAGCAAAGTTAAGTAACACTGGGGCAGATAGTAGTTGGATGGAGACCATCCTCTGCATCCCTGACTATATATCAACCTGTGGTTCAGATCCCCTCCACCATATGACCTTGGACATTGTGAAGGAGGTTAAACAGTCCCATCATTACTTACCGTATAGAATACTTAGTATTATAAAAGCTCCATTTTTATGGATCAGTAGCAAGCCTCAAATATCTGATAAATTCACTCACTACAGTACGCCATTAATAGACACTGCTCCACTAATAAAAGCAAACTTTTACTCATTTCCAACTTATTTTCTCATCAAAATATGGATCTACATAGAACCTTAATTTTTATTTTAAAAACAACAAAATCTAGAATTATCCTCCCTGTTCCAGCTCTCTAAGGGGAGGGGACATTTCCTCCTCCATGTAATTTTATGGCTGAAAGTTCTAAGAGAATCCTAAAATAATTCAAACTAGCCAATCAGAATTGGCTATATATTTATTGTCCTATATAATGTACTTTTTTTTAAGTAGAATACCAGCAGCCTAGTACTAGTAGGTCCCAGTCCTATAAAAATTCTTTGCTATTACTGTACTTTAACAATAAGTTTAGGGCAAAAAACAAATGCTGAAGAATTTAAATAAAGGTTCAGTACATAGCCTAATAGTGAGTGCCATGCCATTATTAGTTATACAAAATTTTAAGTGTACTAATACCATAGATTAGCTATGAAGCCTGGAAACGCACGTAAATGGATGCACACACTTCAGCTTTTACCATTCTTCCTCTTCATTACTTTCGTTTTTTTATACCCAAATTTGTTGGAAAATGAGATTTTGATAATGTTTGTATGTAAAGAATTAGGTAAAACTCCCAATGGATATTTTAATAAAAATAAAAATTTAATCCCCAGACTGCCCAGCAATACAGTAGCCCACAAGTAGAAGCTAGTATTATTTACTCACCTTTAAAAAAATAATCAGATCCAGAAGTTGCAGCTCATTAGTTTCCCTTAATTTACTAAAAAAGTATGATTAATCTTATTTTTAAAGCTGAATTAAAAGTAAAAAAGAATAGAGCCTTAATATTTTTATTCAGTCCAAACACTATATATGTATTAATATATGAAAATGTTTAGGGCCTCCATAAATATAAATTTTATAGGCCAGTAAAACTCAGGGTTGGACCCAACCAAGTTATTCTCTCTGGGTTTTATCAGAAAAATCCTGAATTTCCCTAACATGGTGTATTTAATTATTTATTTTTTTTTTTTTCAAACTTTACAATTACCTAGTGTTTTTTTTAATGTGAATACCATACTTTAAGGTAAATTAAAATACAGTGCTTTCTTTATTTCCAATTTATTGTGGGGCTAATAGGTGACTAAAATTTTAAGCTTTAAGAATGTAGCTTCTCGCAATTTGATAAATTTAAATTTCCCTCTTTATTGGGCTATTGTTAGTTTCTATGATATTCATAAATTTTCACCGACTGACTTCTCACCTTTACTATATATACACCCATTTTTAGCTTTTGACCAAACATGGCCAAAAGCTCAGTATTCTAATTCTATGGCAACTGCTAATAATTATAAATGCAACCATAAATAAATCAGCCTCTGGGAGGAAAAAGAAGCAACAGAATATTTTGAGAATCTATTTAAAATTAGACTAAAATAGGTAAACTATGGCCTAGATTACCTACTAGGTTTACAGCCAGCCTAGAATTTCTGGAAGTTTTTCCAGATCTGAAGTGGATATTGGATGGTGGGTGTTCTTCTGAATCTGAATGTGTTTCTTCGCATAAATTCCAGGCTGAGCTTATGGCTCAAAGTTGTCCATAATAAATTTGCATTTGACCTAGATTGCCAGAGAACCAAATTAAAAAAATTTGTCTTGGTTAGTATTATAATTACCGAGTTACTATGGTCAACTCCAAGAGCTCTTACCTACACTGAACCTAGCCTATTTGGCTATATGAAAGAATTACACATTTAATTCAAGGTACAATATAGGCTGGGAAGAGGAAAGTATGATAGCAGGGCTCACAGATGTCCTATAATTCCTATAACTTTGGGAAGCATCTCATAATATTCTATTTTTCCTATAATTTCAGTGTTACAAAAGTTACAATAACACGGAAGATGTTACAGTTATGGTGAGTTATACAGAACAATAACTAAAGTACAAGAAGAAGAAGAATCACCAAAAACTGGAGCAAAAAATTAATAAAGAAAAAGCATGAGCCAATTCCTGAGAATCAGATGCAAAACTGAAAGAATCAGAAAAACTTTACAGAGGAAGAAAATTGGTTTCTGAAGCAAATGATACATTAACCAAAGGTTGCAAAAAATAAAACAAAAGAAATTTATGCTTCTCAGTCTCTACTTGTTTCTGGTAATTTTCTGACAGAATGCAACAAAAGAAAGGGAAGCCATGAAACAGTTATATACATACACACTACCAGTCAAAAATTTAAGTACACCTACTAATTTCCAATGTTTTGCTGCTTAGCTCATGACAAACTTCAAATGTAAACTTAACAGGCACTAGAGATAAATTTGCTTACCTAGCTTTCATATTGTATGCTTCAGTGTATCTGCCCCATGCAGTGTGTTGTAACACAGAAGCTTCTTCAAAATAGCCTTCAAAATGTTAATTTACATCTAGCGTGCAACCTAAAATTAATGCCATTAGCTCTGCACAAAGGTCCAAAACCAGTTTAAAAGTCTTTACGGGGGTAATGTGTTTGTTCAGGAGTATGTTAATACACATGTTCAGTTATTAACATGCACTGCAAGTCTTTACATATAAAATCCTTGCAGAGGAGCTAACTGTGTAGTTTAAGGTATATTTGTGTTTCATAAAGCAAAAATGGGTGCCAATCACTGAGGCAAATTGCAAAAAAATTAGAAGTTTCTGTGAATGCGGTTGCTTGTGCCATTAAATGGTACAAAGAAACTGGTCAAAATAAGGACAGAAATAGGTCAGGGTGACCAAGAACCACCACAAACTCAGAGGACAAGTACAGTATATCCGAGTCACCAGTCTGTGCAACAGACGCCTCACAGCACCTGAAATCAAAGCCCAGCTGAACAACTCCAGAAGTACAGCAGTTTCAACATCAACTGTTCAGAGAAGACTAAGGGAGGCAGGATTAAAAGGATGAACTGCAGCAAAGAAACCAATGCTGAGACTCCAGAACAAAAAGAAAAGGCTAGGCTGGGTTAAAAAAACCCACAAAAAATGGACTGTTAAGTGGTGGAAATTTGTCCTTTGGACTGACGAATCAAAGTTCAAAGTTTTTAGATCCAAACACAGTGTGTTTGTGCAGTGCAGAGCAGGTTAAAGAATGACACAGCAGTGTGTTGTGCCAACAGTGAAGCACGGTGGAGAAAGTGTGATGGTCTTGGGATGTTTTGCAGGGGAGCAAGTTGGAGACCTCCACAAAGTCACTGGAATACTGAACCAATGTGGCTATCACAGCATTCTACAGCACTATGCCATCCCATCTGGACTGCGACTAGTTGGCCAACAGTTCATACTGCAGAAAGACAATGATCCTAAACACACTTCCAAGCTGTGTCAAAATTACCTGAAGCAGAAAGCACAGCAATGTCAGCTCACAGTTATGGAATGGCCAGCACAGTCCCCGGATCTGAACCCCATCAAGCTAGTGTGGGATGAACTGGATCAATGAGTGAAAGTCAAGCAGCCATCCAGTGCTCAGAAGCTCTGGGTACTCTTACAAGAGTACTGGCAGCAGCTTTCACCAGACTATCTTCTTTCTCTTGTTGAGCGCATGCCTCAAATTTGTTCGGCTGTAATTGCTGCTAGAGGAGGCTACTTTGAGGAATCTAAAATTTAGACTTTGCTTTTGGTAAATTCTCCTGATTTGTTGTTATTTAAGTTCCTATGTTTGTACTTATTTATTTGTGTCATGATAACTTAGTTAATAAATAAAAAACTTTAAACAAAATTTGAAATTTATGAACATTTCAGGGGTGTACTTAAACTTTTGACTGGTAGTGTATATATCAGGTTGTAACAAATTCTGCTCGAGTAGAAGATGGATGATAGATAATAGAATAACCTCAGGATAATGTGAAATAGTTTTAGAAATGTTGCAAAATATACACAGCAACAGGTTCGCACATGTTTTATCACAATACAGAATGACTTAAGCTAGTGTAGGATTAGGCTAATGAATATTTTCTCTGGTGTTTTTCATACAGTTATAATGCCACCCCTACGATATTTAGTGATGCGAGGTCTGACAAGTTGTCATGACAACTTGGACTTGTCAAAATGCTCTGAAATATGTAACAAGTTTGAGAAGTTGAATCTGGTCAGTCTCGGTCTCTCTCTCTCTCGGTCTCTCTCTCTCTCGCTCTCTCTCTCTCTCGCTCTCTCTCTCTCTCTCTGGGTCTGGTGGGATATCTCTTGAATACTGGATCTAAGAGTCTGGCCACTTGTGAGTGACTAGTAAGACTTAGTAAGGGGCTGCATCTCGCTGTTGCTCCTGGTGGGAAATCCGTGATGCCTGCGTTGCTAGTGTTTGTCAGTTGGTAGCTGCAACATGTTTGGGACTGTCTGGCCCTGGGGAGACCTTTGGTCAGTGTGGCAGCAGTGAGAGGTGTAGTCTTCTGGAAGGGGTAAACATCACTTGGAAATAGATGTATGCATCTATGTGTGGGAAGAATTCACCCCTCTCCCTCCTTTTTTATATACTGGTCAGAACGTTTTTGATAGTTTTCATTGCTAGAACGCTTTATCTTATTCAGAGTATTCAGTTTGAAAAAAAAAAAAAAAGTTACAATGACTGGACTGCAGAAACTGAAGGCTGAATGTGCGAGGTGTGAAGTAAACCAGTGGGTGATGAACTTCAAAGAAGCCTGTTTCGCGAAGATCAACCACTCCAGCATGTGCCGCTTTTGCGAACTCATGCAGTTTTACGAGAAGCTAGAGAAGAGGGTCCAGCAGTCACTGATGCGGCTGTGCCCTCCACCCTGGAGCTCATTGATAGGATAGCTGCCATGGAAAGGCGGTCCAGTGATGGACTGGACAGGGCTCAGGACCGCGGAGAAAGGGTAGAGGTGCAACCAGGGGCTAGGGTACAAAATCAGTGTGAAAAATTGCCAGTGACCCAAGTGGAATGCACGGAACTGCGGCGCAAGGTGGAGGGCGTAAAGAAGCGGCTGATAGAGAAGGGTGGGAAGGGGTTGAGAGAGAAGGGTGGGAAGGGGCCTACTGATGGCCCAAAGAAGCGGAAGGATGTAGCTGCCAGTCAGGGTGGGTCGGGTGGTGTAAGTGCGTCTATGGGTGGTGACAGGTATCGAAAGGTCTCGGGCAAGAAAGCTGCGAGGCCAAGACCCCAGTTGCCCCCGTCAGGACTTCCAACCGCTTTAGTCTCCTGTGCTCGAAGGAGGAAGACCATTTTGATTGGTGACTCGCAGATCAGGGGCCAGGAGAAGTACTTTGCTTCTGCAAACCGGGACAGGAGGAAGGTAAGGTGCTTACCCGGGCAGGGAATGGCGCACTTAAGGAAGGAGGTAGAGAAGCTGCGCGTGGCTAGTCGGAGGACTGCGATCGTTGTCCACGATGGTGGCAATGACCTGTTCCTCAAAGGCGGTAGGGTAGGTCTTACAGGAGGGATCATCACCGAGATCATGTCTCTTGCAGATGATCTAAAACTGAAGACAGACAGGGGAATGTTGATGGGTATTTTACCACGGATGAATGCCAGTGACCACGTGCTCAGTAAGGTCATTGACATCAATGAGGGTGCAAGACATGTGCGTCCCGCTGGGCGTGAGGTTTATTGACCGATTCAATGCATTTTTGGGTAGGTGGGACCTTTACCAGAGGGATAGTGTCCACCTCAATGACAAGGGTAAAGGTGTGCTAGGTGTGCTGCTCAACCAGCACCTATACAGAATGGTGAGGTCAAGCCCGGGGAGAGATGATGGGCCCCCACCAGGGAGATGATGATGTTGAGCCAGTGGCAGACGTACCTTCAGCCGAAGGGTGCGTCCAGGTACAGGTGGGTGACCCTCCTTCCACAGTGGAGGGGGCTCAGGCTCCTGCAGAAGTTGCCCCCTCATTGGTGAGGGGTTCTTCAACTCCCAACAACCCTGGCTGTTCGGGAAACAGGTCATGCCAGGGAGTGGTTAGAATAGGGAAGGCTCCCTCCGTGCAATGCTTTTTAATGCTAGGTCAATTAGGAATAAGTTTTGTGAGCTACAGTGCTCTTTGCATCAGAATACCAGGATATCATTGCTATCACCAAGTCCTGGATTCATACTGATCGTAGGGACTACGTTGGGGAGTTCAAAATTCCCGGGTATAAAATGTTTCGCAAAGACCACACCCGTGGGGAGTGGGGTGGAGTACTAATATATGTCAGGGACACGTTGAGTCCGGTTGACTGCCAGTTTTGTCGGAACAGGAGCTGCTTGCCGTCAATCTGAATGTGGGAGAGACAAGCTATAGGTTAATCTTGGTGTACAGACCTCCGCATCTCCTCCTCGAGGAGGATACAGCCCTGTACACCAAACTCAGTAGCCTGCTAGGGGATAGGGTGTGTGTAGTTTTAGGAGACTTCAACTGTCGAAGCATAAACTGGGAAGACAAGACTGCTGATGCTGAAAGGAGGAGGCTAGTTGACTTTGCTGATGAGAACTTCCTCACTCAGTGGGTCAAAGAGCCTACACAAGGCAAAAGCATTCTAGACTTAGTATTCACAACTGAAAACAACCTCATCACTGGCCTCACCATTGATGAATCATTGGGCGGGAGTGATCACAGTCTGATTAGGTTCTGTGTGTGCGTCCCTCGAATGAAGCGTAGTAACTTGAGGTAGTAAGCTCGATCTCTGGCGGGCGGACTTTGCTAGCCTCCGGGATAGCGTGGGTGAGATGGGGTTAGAGGTCAGTGGCGATGTTGAGGGAGTGTGGAGTGCATTCTGGGACGAGTTTATGGTGGTGCAGTCTGCTGCTATACCCTCAAAACCAGTCACCCCTGCTTCAATGCTGCCTAAGTGGTTCAATCGTGACATTGCTTCAGCTATCCAAAATAGGAAAGTAGCGTACAGGAGGGCGAAGGCCAATCATTCCCATGAGAACACTGAAGCATATGTCCACCTGTGTAGGGAAGTGAAGGTGAAGGTTAGACTAGCGAAACGTAATGAAGAACTACGGGTGGCAAGCCTCTGCAAGGGGAACCCTAAGGAGTTCTTCAGTTATGTTAATAGTAGAAAGCCCATTAGAAGCATGATAGGTCCGTTAAAGGACCGAAGCAGCATTCTGCGGACCTCTGACACAGACATCGCTAATATGCTTAATGAGTACTTTGCGGGAGTGTTCACCAGGGAGGACACCCGCATCATTCCCAAGCCAGGCGTGAGGCATGAAGGTGCTGGCCTGGATAGCATTCGATATACCATGACAGTCATTGCCGATAGAATACCGTAGACAAACTGAGCGCATTTAAGGCTTCTGGGCCAGACCAGTTTCTCCCCAGAGTGATGCAGGAGATGCGTGACCAGGTGGCTCCCCACCTGGCTACAGTCTTCAACAAATCGCTGGAGACGGGAGGGAAGCCAACATGACCCCTATCTTTAAGAAAGGGCATCACGAAAGTCCAGGGAACCATTGTCCCATTAGTCTCACTTCAGTTGTAGGTAAATTATTAGAGGGGATAATAGTGGATAGGATCATTGACCATTTGGATTCCTACAAGCTGCTTGGGGACTCCCAACATGGGTTTAGAAGGCATAGGTCATGTCTCACCAACTTGCTTGAGTTTTTCCATGTCATGTTGCATGAGTATGATAAGAGTAGGGCAATTGATATACTTTATCTTGACTTTCAGAAAGCCTTTGATAAGGTACCTCACTGCCAGCTAATGGTGAAAGTGCGTGTGCTGGGTATTGGTGGGGAAGTAGGTAGGTGGATTGAAAACTGGCTGAAGAATAGGTGGCAGAGGGTTGTAATTAAAGGGGCTAGTTTGGGTTGGGCCTCGGTCACTAGCAGGGTTCCGTTTTGGGGCCGCTGTTGTTTATCATTTACATAAATGATATAGATGGTGGCATCGTCAATCGGATCACCAAATTCGCTGATGACACCAAGCTTGGGGCCAATGTTGGGACGCCAGAGGCGATCGAGCAACTGCATGCGGGCCTAGGTAGGATAGGAGAGTGGTCCGAAAAATTGCAAATGCTGTTTAACTTGGGTAAATGCAAGGTGATGCACATTGGCTATGCCAATCCCAAGTCGGACTACTCGATGTTGGGGAGTAATATCGAGGCGACTGATTTGGAAAATGACTTGGGTGTGCTAATTAGCAGGGACCTTAAGTTTACGAAACAGTGCGTAGAGGTGGAAAAGAAAGCCCAGAAGCTGTTGGGTTATATCAGGAGGCAATTTCAGTTTCGGAACAAGGAGATTGTGCTCTCTCTGTACAATTCCCTGGTTCAGCCGCACCTGGAGTATGCTGTGCAGTTCTGGTCACCCACCCTCATGAAAGATATTGAGAGGCTGAAGCGAGTGCAGGCGAGGGCCACAAAGTTAATCCCTTCCGTTAGGCATATGGGCTGCAATCGACAGTTACATGTCCTGAACTTGTTTTTGCTGGAAACTCAGAGGCTGCGCGGTCAACTGATCGAGGTTTTCAAGTTCTTACACGGGTTCAACGATGTCGATTTTAGAAGCATGTTTAGTTTAAATGATAACCCAACTCGCAACAATGGTTGGAAATTGGATTTGAAACGGTTTAGGACTAGTGTGTGTGGGAATTACTTTACGTATAAGATCTGTGACACATGGAACAGGTTACCTTCAGAAGTTGTGAACAGTTCCTCTGTGGATCAGTTCAAGAAAAGGTTAGACCAAATCTTGCACACTATTTGAGGGTGTAGAAAATTTTCCCTGCACCCGTTGCCATTGGTACCTCCTCAGTATGGGCCGCAAGGCCTTTTGAGGTACTTCTTTTTCTTGTAACTCTCTCTCTCTCTCTCTCTATATATATATATATATGAAAATTATTTCACAAAAGTAACACGTGAAAAATATTTATGAAGAATAAAACCATGAAGGAAAGGAAACACAAAGGTGCTCAAGCGCTTTCGTCTAATGACATCCTCAGGAACACTGAAGTACATAGGTTACAGCCTATATATAGGTTACAAAAAAAAAAAATATATATATATATATACACACACATATATACATACATACATATACAATAAACGTTGAAAAAAAAAAAAAAAAAATTATTAAAAGATTCTGGGATGGGCATACAACTTTGTAAGGAAACACTATCGATTTGTAGCACAAGATCAAACTACCAATTTTTAGCACAAGATTAAATTAATTGTTTCCAACCAATGTTATAAAAAAAAAAAAATACAAATTTATACTGGAAATCTGCCCGGGTTTTATCACACTACCCATCTTGTATATAAAAATAAATTGAAAAATAAAAGTTATTAGAGTGGCATACAAGTTTACCAAAGATTTAGCATTCTACCCTTCTTATCTAAATCTTTTCTGAAGGAATTCAAAACAACAGGATCGAGTTGAAAAAGACCTTTGCTTATGTTGAAGTTATTTGAAAGTTGGATAATGGCAGACTCAAGAATATTTCTATTAACAATGTTGCCAGAGTGAAATAAAACTGAAGCATTATTCCAATCAATACAGTGGGATAACTCTGACAAATGGACAAAAAGGGCACTGGATGACTGTCCTGTTCTAATGGAATATTGATGCTGTTTTATACGTGTGCAAATCCTTTCCCGTCTGACCTATGTAAAAGGAATCACATTGTTTACAACCAATTTTATAGATAATGCCTGAATTATTGGTAGGGCTATTTTTTACTACGATATTTTTCACAATATTGTTATATGAAAATACATTAATATCCAAAAGTTTAAGTATATTAGCAATGCCTAAAAAGCCCGTGAAAAATGGAAGTGCTAAAATATTTTTTGACAAAGTACGAGTGTTATTATTGCCCCGATAGAAAGTTTGTTTTGCCTTATTGAGACAAGATTCCATAAACGCAGATGGATAACACAAATCACTTCCAATACCATTGATTTTTTCGGATTCGGCATCGATGTATTCCGGACTGGCGATCCTAAGGGCACGGAGAAACATTGAAGAAAAAATGGCCTTCTTAGTGGGGGGGTCATGTCCCGAGTAAAAGTGTATGTAGGACAAATTGTTTTTTTTTCCCCGATAGATACTGAACTTAAAACCTGGGCTTTCCCTATGTACACGCACATCCAAAAACGGTAGTTTGATCTTGTGCTAAAAATCGATAGTGTTTCCTTACAAAGTTGTATGCCCATCCCACAATCTTTTAATAATTTTTTTTTTTTTTTAAATTTCATTTCTCCGTTTATTGTATATGTATGTATGTGTATGTATGTGTATATATATATATATATATATATATATATATATATTTTTTGTGTAACCTATATATAGGCTGTAACCTTCTATGTACTTCAGTGTTCCTGAGGATGTCATTAGATGAAAGCGCTTGAGCACCCTTCTGTGTTTCCTTTCCTTCGTGGTTTTATTCTTCATATATATATATATATATATATATATATATATATATATATTCTAAATAGAGATATAGGCCTATATAATATTATAGCCTAGGCTATATAGTCAATATAGATGAACTCAGTGATTATATGAAAAGAAATATTTATAATTAAGCATATAGGATACTTCTTAATATCTTAAATAAATTATTTTTTTCCTTCTTCACTCAGAAGCTAGTCATATTTTTTATATTCATTGCGATTTAGACCTTTGAGGCTGTACAGTTACAACTTACATATTGAAGTTAATTGAATTAATAATGGTAAATCCAAAAATTAAACTTGAAAAATACTTTCACACGCCTACTGCTTCTGAAAAGGGAAATCTCAAAGGCAAAGTTACAATATGTCGAGTTGGAGTTTGATGATCATGTAGATTATGTAGATGATGATCCTGAAGGAGATGAGTCATTTAAATGATGAAAATGAAATGACTAAATAGTAATTAATATAAGTTATCTACGGGCCCTACAGCACTTGATTTGAATGATTTCACATAAAAATTGCTTAAAAAATTTATTCTGCATCACATTTTCCTTCTGGACGTATGATTAGTGCACGATATATTCATGTATCATGATTGGATTAATAAAAAACAGCTTGTAATTAGTGTTTTTATTAGCATTACCCTCCAATTTCAACCTGTCAAACTTGTCAACTTGACATGTCAATTTTGCAACTTGTCATGACACATTGCATCACTAACGATATTACAGTAATTGAAAAAACATGGAGCCCACAAGAGAGCATATTCAACATGTGATGCTGTATGAGTTCCATAAAGGATCTAATTCTAGTGAATCTGCAAGAAACATTCAGAGAGTTTATGGAAATAATGATGTGAGTGAATAGATGTGTGGGAGATGGTTCAAGTTAAAAAATGGAGACTGCAGTCTGAAAGATTATCAATGAACAGGATGACCAAATGAGTTAGATGAGTTGCTAAAAGCAACAGTGCAGGAAAACCCAACGGTAACTAAGAGAACCTGGCCTGCAACTCGGCATTAGCCATATGACCATTCATCATCATTTGAAGCCATTAGGAAAAGTAGTGAAGGTTGGAAAATGGGTTCTGCATGATTTGTCACAAACGAATCTTCAACATCAAATCGATATTTGTACATCACTGCATTCTCAGCAACTGCAGGCACTGTTTTTTTTAATCGGGTCGTCACTGGGGGTGAAAAAAATGGGTCCTCTATAACAATATTAAGCACTGACATCAGTGGCTTAGCCGTGAAACAAAGCCTGAACCTCAGCCAAGGAATGGACCCCATCCAAAGAAAATTTTGCTATGCAAGGATATGCAAGGATGTATTCATTTTGAGCTTCTGCCAGATAACCAAACAATCACAGCTGAAATCTACTGCCAACAACTCCAACGAGTGAAGATGGCATTACAAGAAAAACATCCTGCATTAATTAATCGCAGAGGTGTTCTATTCCACCAGGATAATGCCCAATTGGAGGCATTTGGTTGGGAAAAAATGCCTCATCCACCTTATTCTCTCGACATTGCACCTTCAGAGTGCCATTTATTCAGGAGTCTGCAACACCACCTAGATGGACAAAAGTTGCAATCCAGGGAAGCTATTGAAAATGAAGTGATCGCTTATTTTTAACTCGAAACCAAGGGATTTCTTTGAATGTGGCATAAAAACTTTTCTATAGGTGGGAGGGGGTTATAGAAAAAGAAGTGAATTATATTTATGATTAATTTGTCATTATGTTATTTAATTTTTGTTGTGAATAAACTAAAAGTTCGAGCAAATTTGACTGTATAAGTCCTTTAATTTTTGCTGTGAATGAACTAAAAAAATTGAGCAGGGGGAGGGGGAGGAGGTAGTGGGTGGTGTTGGTGCACAACCTCTCCATGAAGGATTTGGCAGAGGTGTTCTTGATGTTGGAGAAGGACCCCAATTTCAAGCGAAGTCTTCAGCTCAAGCAAAATCTCCTTGGAACACTGGCTCCCTATTGTCAACTTTATAGGCAGAAGCAGCATCTTTCCTGGCAAACTATGATCTCCAACTTCTTCCCCCCGTGTCAAGTGTGAGTGAAAGTGTATCACCAGCATCATCCTTCAAATACCAAAGTGAGGAGGATGGGGTCCTGAACCCTATTTTTCCCATAAGTTGTAAAGTTCATTTTGCATTAATTCTTTTGGTGAGAGCTAGGTGTGCAAATGCAATCCTCGCATTAATCAAGGACCTACTGTACTTAATTTTTTAAGGCAAGTTATTTTAGCTCTAACACAAATAATATGGAAACTTACTATACTAATGCCAGAATGACATTTCAATATTCACTCAAGAAGGGGAAAAAACATTGAATTTACTTTAATTAGCCACTTTTTTTTTTTTTTTTAACTAAGTTATATTCAGTTATTTTTGCATTAAACATTTATTTCTTTTGAATTCCATTTTTTGTAAATAAATATTACAAATTTTGAGGGAAAAGATGTGTGTTATAATTTTAGGAAAGTCATATTTTTTTCACTACACCACTGTGAGCCCTGTGAGAGGCTATACCTAAATAAATGTCTGGAATGAAATGAATTTGAATTATTAGCAATGTTATTCTTACAATTAACATAACTTAGGTCATAGCAAAACTTCAGGGAACTGCAGCAGTTTGCTGCAAGATGTGGATTTACTTCAGTAGTTACTGAGAACAAGCTTTAGAATGCTGCCCATCCCCTTCTGTAATCCTATGAATCTTTAAATTTTTTTCCACAGTACAAAAAAGTTTAAAAATTATTTAAACCAATCCAGTTTGCTTCTCTCCTTCCTAAACTTAGGTAGTCATGATTTTGTGGCTCATTAGTTCCTAGAATAAGAATGTATTTAGGCCAACCACAAAGATATTTTTGTGAATGTAATTACTAAAATGTGGACCAATACTGGGGAAGAGTAAAAGTAGGATAATTCAAGTGTGCTGGTAATATGATGTACTTTTAGTATTACTGTATTTGGACCTCGGCTTATTATTAGATCAATAAACTCTCAATTATTTTTCTATTTTTTATTTTTTTTTTTAGCTACATATACAGGGTGTTTCATAACATGTGGGATGCACTTTCAGGATGGATTCAGGATCTGAAAACAATGAAACAAGTTCATATAAACATATGCCTGAAATTGCTTTGTTCCCAAGTTAAAGCCCATTGTGTGTTCCAGCAAGTATCCACTTTACCTTTAAAGGAAGTGCTGAAAATGACAGCCTTGCGCTTGAATACACACCTGAACACACCTCATCATAGACTGCCTGATGCATTCAAACATTCCAGGTATTGCTCTGATTTTCTGACATCCTTGTTCTACACATTGGCGAAGCATTTCAACGTTGTCAATGGGTATGTAAATGATGGATTTCAGATGACCCCACAGGTAAAAATTGAGTGGATTTAGGTCTGGGGAGTGAGCAGGCCATGCAATGGGTCTTCTGAGGCCTATCCATTTATCAGGGAAATGGTCATCCAAATAGTCTCTGGCTACTCGACTAAAATGAGGCAGAGTGCCATCATGCATAAACCACATGCAACATCGGACATCAAGAGGAACTTGCTTAAATCATTCATTGAAAAATTGGAATAGGGTTCTCCTGTTAATCTTCCAGGCAAAACAAAAGGACTGATGAAGTTGTTGGCAATTAGTCCTGCCCATACATTGATACTAAATTGTTGTTGGTGCCTTGACTGGATAATGGCATGTCGATTCTATTCAGCCCAATGATGAGTGTTGTGAAAATCGATCACATCATTTCTTGTGAAGGCAGCCTCATCAGAAAACAACACAGAGGAGAGCTAAAAAATGATTGCAAACACACTATTGAAGAAACCAAGTACAAAAAGCCTCTCATAGTGGGAAATTAGCTTCAGCAAAGCCTTGTACTCTCTAAATGTGATATGGGTAAAGCTGTTATTCCTGTAAAATTCTCCACACAGTTGTCTATCTTACACCCTCTGCTGCTGCTATTCTTCGGGTGCTGACACCAGGATGTTCCTCCAACTCAACGGTTCTGCCACTGATTGGTCTACCACCATCTGAAACTCCTCACTTGTTGATGTTGTATGACCAAGATGCTCATCTATTCTCTGAAAGGTCTTCTTATATGGCAGATGGCAATTTGGAAACCTTTCCACATACAGATATCTTGCTGCAGCCACATTACACTCATCAAGTCCATACACGAGATGCATGTCTGCCATTTCTCTGTTTGAATAAGCCTCTATTCTCACTTCAAATGCACACTATCACTGAATAGTACAAAAACTTTTAAGGTTTTTTTTTACAATGGACTGCACTTATTCACAGTAAAACCACGATGCACCTCTGACTGACTGATGGCTCTACACTCAACAATATTGAAACATGTTATAAAGTGTACAAAACATTACAATCAACAAGGCCATACATGAAATAAGTCTCATACACACTCGCAAATGTTGTTGGCAAGCAGTGTTTGTAAACAGTTTGCAGAAAGAATTGCTGGAACACAAAATAGGCTGTAACTCAGAAACAAAGCAATTTTGGGCATATGTTTATGTAAACTTTTTTCATTGTTTTCAGATCCTGAACCCATCCTGAAAGTGTCTCAAAGTATATCAGTTTTAATAGCAGAAAAAAATAATTTTCCCTGGGAAAAAAAAAAAATGCTCAGGTTTTCAGGGGTTTATCTAAAGGGAAGATTTGGAGGGGTTAATTATGTACAGGAGGATCAGATCTTACCATCTTAAAATCTTAATTTTGGTTAGAGTTTGTACATAATCCAGTTTGAAGTGTTTGTCTGAACTTTGAGACATTGTTGTGGGAAAAACTCAGGATTTTTTTCTAAGTTATTCAAACTGCATATGGTACTGTAATATGGGGTGACTTTTGGCTCAGGGGGTGACAATGGCACTTCTTAAAAATAACTGGTTTTATGCATTTTCTGCAAAAGAAAGTTTCATGGAAAAAAAAAACATTTGGAAAAGTGCCCCCCACCTCACCATGTCAGATTTTGTTCTAACTTTGCTCACAGATTCCTTTAAGTCTTAAAGGAAGTTCTGCAAAGTGTTAGTTCTATATCTCTTGTGGTTCTGTCACTAGGGCTCCAAGAGCATGGGCTACTTTGTCCATCACATTGAGTGCCGAATTATTTGTGCCATTTTTAGCTAGTCAGCATTCCATAGTAACAAATCCTTCTGCTCTGAAAATTTGCTCCTAGGGTCAAAATTTACTGTAGATTTCAAAACTCACATTACTAGAGCTAGAGGAAGTATAGATTTTCCATAAAATATCCCCAAAGTAGGCTTCAAATTATATTTTGATTCCTGGGAAGCCACTTTTAGAAAATTATAGCTCTGGATCTACTTGACTCTGGGAGCTTTTGTTAGAAACCAAGAAAGTACTGCCCATATGCTACAAAATGTTTCAATCCAGATCTTCCTACCTGTTCTAGTTGCTGAGTTATAAGGCATCAAATATGGCCAAAATTAATTTATGTGACAAAAATGTCCCCTCTTTGAAGTTCAAAATGATCATGTGGACGGCTCGCACCATACTCTAACAAAAACCAATGAAAAGAGCATGTCCTGAAATACTAGGGCCTAGTTTTTTGTAGGTCTAGTAGAGCTTTGAAATTTTGTTCTGTGTGATATTTCTAGCGTTATAATTGTTATTTCATTGGCACAATGTTTTATTTTTCTTTTGTTCTTATTACCAATTATATAGTGCAGGACTAGGTGCTATGTGCTAGGCTATACATAATATTTTTATTTATGTTCAACAACATGTAATACATGACTATTATTGTTTTCAGATCAAAACTGAAAATGGCCGAATCATCAGATACTAGTCGTGTTCATGTGGGAGGAACCCATGGAAACAAAGAAAACTGGAAGCTTGTACTATTGGAAATAAAGAGGGAACAGTGTCACCTGAAAACATATTCCAGAAAATGTGGTTTGAAACTGTTCACAGAGCTGACAGTTCAGGAAAGACAACTACTTTTTCTTCGAACAGGAATAGAAGTAGTCCAATTTAAGGAAGATGCATGCATATGCTTGCACCATAAACAGCTTCTTTTGACCAGATATGAGAGTCTGCAGAAGCACTGTTGCAACCCATTTGAATATCATAAATCAACATTACCCAAAAAATCACTTTGGGCAATTGACATTGCAACAGCTCAACTGTTGAAGGAAGAGACTGGCAAAGACATCAAGCCTGGACAGAAACTTTGTCCTGATTGCAGGAAACAGAGGGCTGAAATACAAAGAATCAGTTCAACATCATCAAGTGAATCATTTGATCCACCAGAAGCACAAAAGCAGAAACTAGACACCAGCTGTTCAGCGCTTGACATTTCCCCAGTAAAGCCACAAAAAGTGAGTGAGAGAGATTTACCAGGATATGTCAAAAGAAAAACAAGACAAGCACAAGAAGCTATTGGTCAGAAAATGGCAGCTCTTACAGGGATTAATGTGGGTGAAATGGACGCTAGCACAAGTCAGCAGAGGTGCAGAAATTGTGAAGATTATGAAATACTGTTGGAAGAATTGAAAAGCCAAATGGAATTATCAGACAAAGAAAGGAAACTGCAGATTCTAACTCTGGAGCCTAACAGCTGATCTATACAACAAACAGCAGAAGAATTTAGAGTTTCTCTTCAAAAACAGCCAGGAAATTGAAAGCAGAGTCAGGTATTCTTGCAATACCAGGAAAAAAGAAAGAAAAAACACTGCCTGAGGTAGTAGTAGTAAAAGTTCAAAAGTTTTATGATGATGATGATGAATTCAGCCAGATGTGCCCGGGGAAGAAAGATTGGGTATCTGTCAGGATTGATGGAAAAAAGCTTCAAAAACAAAAAAGACTGCTGCTCAGCAATTTGAAAGAAATGTACATTGCTTACAAAGATCGAAATGGCCCTGAAATTGACTTCTCTAAGTTCTGTGAATTTCGACCAAAGTGGTGTGTGATAGTTGGTGTAGCAGGGGGTACACAGTGTTTGTGAATGTACAATTCACCAAAATATGAAACTGATGTTGGCTGGAGCTGATATTCATGAGGATTACAAAATGCTGATGCAAAAATGTGTTTGCAATTTGGAGTCAAAAGACTGTATGCTACAATGGTGTGAACTGTGCCCTGGAGCACCAGCAGATCACCTTTCAGCTATTTTCACAAAACAAGCAGAAATGGATCCACAAGAAATGATTGAATATAAACAATGGGTTCACACTGACAGGGACACCTTGATTATGAAACAGTTGTCAGTAGAGGATTTTATCACAGAAGTGACTTCAAAAATTATCTTCCTTTGTGGTCATCATTACATTTCAAATCATCAAAGTGCTCACCTGAAGTCCCTAAAGGAGGAAATAAAACCTGAAGAAGCAATAATCTTAATGGATTTTGCAGAGAACTATTCTTTTGTGGTACAAGATGCAGCGCAAGGTTTTCACTGGGACAACAGCCAAGCAACAGTGCATCCTTTTGTAATGTATCACAAAGTTTCAGATGAAATTAGAAGTTAATGTTTTTGTGTCATCAGTGACTGTCTGAAGCATGATACTGTTGCAGTACATGTCTTTCTGAAGAAGTTGATTGGATTTCTGAAAGAAAATTTTGAAGTAATCAAGCACATTCATTACTTCAGTGATGGTGCTGCAGGCCAGTACAAAAACTACAAAAATTTCATGAACCTTTGTTGGCATAGCAAAGATTTTGGTGGGATAACAGCAGAATGGAACTTTTTTGCTACCAGCCATGGAAAATCAGCATGTGATGGTGTAGGGGGCACTGTGAAAAGATTGGCAGCTCGTGCCAGCTTGCAAAGACCAGTAACTGGTCAGATTCTCACACCTACAAATCTCTCTGAATTTTGCCAAAAAGATGTGCATAGAATTACATTCTTTTTTGTTTCAACTGATGAAATAGAAGCAGAGAGAGAAGCACAGGAAATAAGATTTAATCATGGGCATACAGTAGCTGGAACTCGAGAAAATCATCATTTTGTTCCAGTAAATGATAAACAGATTCAAGTTAGCCGAGTTTCAAGATCTACATGTTATTTTGTGGCCAATGTTGGAATATACAGTGACTTTGATCAACGACAGTTGAAACTGCAACCAGGCCAATATGTGGCATGCATTTATGATGATTTGTGAAGTCTATGAGGAAGAAAAAGATGCATTAATTACATTTATGCACTCTCATGGGCCAGCATGACAGTTTCAGTGGCCATCTAGAAAAGACACTTGTTGGATTCCAGAGCAGCATAGCTTGACAACTATTCCTGCTCCTACACTGAGTGCCATGGGAAGAGGGTACATGCTGCCAGGGAATACCTTGTCTACTATAAAAAATTTGTTTGAAAACTTTGAAAAGGAGTTGCACAGTTCTGGATCCAGTTAGAAAAGTCAAGGAAAGATGAGTTGGTGGGTGGGTGGGACCTGTGGCTGAACCTGTATGGCTATCAGGCGTGGCCCCTTGGCAATGGGGTTGCCAATTTCTCGAAAAACTGAAACAGACTCCTTTGTATTAATAAATTATCTTTATCTTTAATAGTTATCAATTAGAGAAATTGGCAGTGGCTTAGCCACCATGGACCAATGCAGGAGTGCAAATAAATTAACAAATATAATGCTAGAAACATCACACAGAACAAAATTTCAAAGCTCTACTAGACCTATAAAAAAGCAAGACACCAAAATAAAAAACTAGGCCCTAGTATTTCAGGACATACTCTTTTCATTGGTTTTTGTTAGAGTATGGTGCGAGCTGTCCCACATGATCATTTTGAGCTTTAAAGATGGGACATTTTTGTCACAAATTAATTTCAGCCAATTTTGATGCCTTATATCTCAGCAACTAGAACAGGTAGGAAGATCCAGATTGAAACATTTCGTAGCATATGGGCAGTACTTTCTTGGTTTCTAACAAGAGCTCCCAGAGTGAAGTAGATCCAGAGCTATAATTTTCTAAAAGTGGCTTCCCAGGAATCAAAATGTAATTTGAAGCCTACTTTGGGGATATTTTATGGAAAATCTATACTTCCTCTAGCTCTAGTAATGAGAGTTTTGAAATCTACAGTAAATTTTGACCCTAGGAGCAAATTTTCAAAGCAGAAGGATTTGTTACTGTGGAATGCTGACTAGCTAAAAATGGCACAAATAATTCGGTGCTCAAAGTGATGGACAAAGTAGCCCATGCTCTTGGAGCCCTAGTGACAGAACCACAAGATATGGAACCAAAACATTGCAGAACTTCCTTTAAGGCTTAAAGGAATCTGTGAGCAGTTAGAACAAAATCTGACATGGTGAGGTGGGGACCACAGGTCCACTTGACGTGGAATGACCCATTTTTAATTTATGGGATTTTGCCTATCTTTTTGTCTGAACACTTTTTTCTTTATGTTCCTTAACTTATGAGTTATGTTGAGACAATTGTCACTCCATTATTTTTTTTTTTAGTGCCAATGTCACCCCTTCAGCCATAGATATTAGGGTATCCATAATGCAAAGGTGTAGGCCTGTAGCTAATGTTTTAATAAACTATGCAAACTACTGAGGCTAGAAGTAGAACCATTATGCTTAACTGGGGTTAGCCATAATTTACTAAATTTTACCTGAACTATTTACTGTAGGTGTAGTTTAAAACAATTGCCATTAGAGCTGGCTTACCTACCTAATACTAATATTTTATTTTTCAGCCTAAATAATGTAAACATATTTCAAAAATACTATAATTGTGTATTGTTAAAATAATTTGTACACTATAACTTCTAAAATCAATAAATTGTGCCATCAAATATATGGGAAAATTTTGTCCAAGTATTACAGTACACCACCATTGCTGGAACATTTTCAAAGTAAACACATGACTATATACGCATCTATAAAAAAGAAAACTGGACAATCTATGAATAAGAAAAGACAGATAATAGAAACTTAAGAAGCTGAAGTTAGTTGAACTCTCAACAGGCTCATCAGAGGCTTCAGCCAAAGCTAAAAAAGATAAAATATATTCATCCAATATTATCAATAGTGATATCAATGATAAAAGGAGTATGGCAATTCCTTAAAGTAGAAAAAATAATTGCAACTGATTGCCAACCTTTTACTCTGGTTGAAGAAAGTGGCTTAATAATAATAATAATAATAGCTAATAATAATAATAAAATGAAATGTGTAGCTCAATATAATATTCCATCAAGGAAGTACTTTAAAGAAAAAATCATTCTGATATTTATGATAGAGTAAAAAGTAAAATTCTAAACCAAATAAATGAAGTGCAAACAATTTCTTTAACTTCTTATATACAGGGTGTACATAAAGTCAGGATCTATTTTTGTGAAGCACTTGGAAATTATATGGAATTCAATCATAAAATGATAAAGTGGTAATATTTATTAACTAATTAAGAGTATGATTCGACGTGACGCCCATCAGTATCCCTGCACAGCTCAAATCGTTCCGCAGCATTTCTAAACACATTCTGGAGCATTTGCGGGGTTATGTTATCTGCAGCAGTTCGTATACGTAAGTTTTCAAGACTCGTAATCTTTGTCTGATAGACATGCGATTTGATAAAGCCCCATGCAAAGAAATCTAAAGGGGTTAAATCTGGTGATCTCGCTGGCCAAGGTCTGTTGCTTCTGCATCTGATCCAGCGATTTGGAAAACGTCCATTTAGATAATCCTGAACAATTTTGGCATAGTGACAAGGAGCACCATCATGTTGATAGACGATGGTACTAACAATCCTATCCCCGTCATCTATCAACATGATGGTGCTCCTTGTCACTATGCCAAAATTATTCAGGATTATCTAAATAGACATTTTCCAAATTGCTGGATCGGACGCGGAAGCAACAGACCTTGGCCAGCGAGATCACCAGATTTAACCCCTTTAGATTTCTTTGCATGGGGCTTTATCAAATCGCACATCTATCAGACGAAGATTACGAGTCTTGAAAACTTACGTACGGTACACGTATACGAACTGCTGCAGATAACATAACCCCGCAAATGCTCCAGAATGTGTTTAGAAATGCTGCGGAATGATTTGAGCTGTGCAGGGATACTGATGGGCGTCACGTCGAATCCTACTCTTAATTATTTAATAAATATTACCACTTTATCATTTTATGATTGAATTCCATATAATTTCTAAGTGCTTCACAAAAATAGTTCCTGACTTTATGTACACCCTGTATATATGTATATATATATAAACTTGTTCATATAATAATGAGAATTTTATGTGTGTATATAGTCTAGGCAGTGATTGGCCAAACATTCTGAGAGCGTGTGTGCTACTCTTCAAATAGCCAATTTTAGAGAAAGTCACGATGAAGATGTATCTAAAAGAATTGGTCAAAATAGTGAAAAAATGGAACTTGAACACAAAAAAAAGTATACTGTATGCCATTGTAACAGACAATGCAGCAAATACAGTAGACTTGCAACTTACGCAGATTTTTCTTGCGCGGTTTGAACTATATGCCGGTTATAATTTTACAATTTTGGTGCTTTAAGGCAGCATACACACGTCTCACCTTCGTCCACATTCGCAACACCATGGAGGATAGCACGCTGGAAGGAATTCAACATTGCCAATTGCATCACTTTTGTGTTATAGGTATGTTATACATAAAACAGAGTTACAATATATAGTGATTTAAGGGCGATTTAGGTTGTTTTTTTTCTGACTTTATGCGGGGTCCCAGGAACGTAACACCCGCGTAAGTTGCTGCAATGTAAGAATTGCAATGCTAATTAATGTGTCTTGCTATATTCATTCACCATTATCTTCACAGTTAATAGGCCTAGTGAATGACTGCATTTTTTCAGAGGTCAGTTAACCCTTTCACCCTGGGCTGTATATTTTCACAGCACTTCCATATATGGGGTTCATTTGCTTTGTTTACTGGGTAAACAATAAATTTGCTAAGCATACTCTCTAATAAACTCAAGATTCCTAAATAACAAGGAAAACAAATTTCATGATTTTTACTAATAAAAGAAATGTACCCGTATATCTTGATGAACTTAATGAAATTGCTATAAAAGAGTGTACTGTAACAAAATTTCTTGGTGTAATACTAGATAAAAATTTGTAATAGAGTGATCATGTAAATTATGTTGCAAAAAAGATTTCAAGGTGCATTGCTATAGTGTTTAAACTTAGAAATGTAGTCCCTAAACAGGTTTTATTGACTATCATACTCTTGTTCTTCCTTATATAACGTACTGCACCCTTGTTTGGGGAAACTCCACTAACAACGTATTGAATGGTATCTTTGTCATCCAAAAAGAGCAATAAGATTATTATCTGATGCTGATTTCCTTGATCACTCTAGTGCATTATTTAAAGAGCTAAACCTACTAAAGCTCAATGATGTACTCAAACTGACACATTTTATTTTCAAGTGTAAGAACAAAATCATTAATTTACAATGGTAAATAGATATTTTTTGTAACTCATCAAGAAATCCACTCGTATCAGACCAGAAATAGATCAAAACTTGTTATACCTCAATTTAGAATGTCTTCATCTCAAAAACTACCCATTTTCATTGGATTGAAACTATGGAATGACTTAAATGCCGATATAAGAAAATATTATGAATGTAAATTTGTTTAAAACTAAGTTGAAATCCTGATTAATAATGGCATACTAACAAAAATCTAGGATTATTGTCCATTACTATTGTTTATTAATTTCTCGTGTATAATCTAGTATTAAAAACATTTCTTGGGATTGTTCAGTTCTTAGCTCTCATGTATAACATTGGTTTCTTTGCATGGTATTGATATAATACCTTCAATGGTGACTTTGCATTTGTCATGTCACTACCTAGTGATAATTTAAGATTAATACATACTATAACTATTAATATTTACTTGTTTATTTGTTTATTATTAATTAACAACAACTAGCTGTTTATTTTTAATAAGAGCCCAGTAAAGCCTAAAGCTTAAGGGCCAAATTAAATAAAATAAATAGTCGAGCTTCACAATTATTCATATTGTAAATTGTAAAACAAATGTATTTATTATTAATAAAGGTTATTCAATTCAATTAAAAAAAAAATACTGACAAACTGATGCTGTAATGAAGACGTCTATGGGCCTTTTGTCTTCAAAAATGTTAGCCACTCTTACTTAACTATGATCTAGTTCTATGATATATGGTCTGCAGTGTAAAATCCATCATTACTAATGAAATTATTACTCTCCTCACTAAGCTCATCATCACTTTCATCAGAAGGAAGATATTCAGTGTTACTTTCAATTATAATTATCATTATTGCTAGCCATAATGCAATAAATTACAGTTGCAAGATTATTTACATCCACTTTCTTGAAAACATTTTATAATAATGAAAAAGATTTGCCTCCAAATGAATCCAGTTACAGGGATTTCTGTGCTGAATGCCTATTGGTTATTTACTTCTTATAAACACACCCTCCTAGATTGCATAAGACAAACAAGAAAGTGCTCCAGCAATTATAGCACCCCAAAATAAATTTTAAAGTTTGTGGCTTACACTGGTAGGCCACCAGCATGCAGCAATGCAACCACATGGCTTACACATGTAAGCCACTGGGTTCTAGAGGTTAAGTAAAAAGATAGTTGATCATTTTCATAAATCCTCCCTAGCTAATTAATGCAAAATTGCGAGAGATATAAACCACACTAAATATGACAAAACACATGCTTATTCAAGACAATGAAACTAGATGGAACTCATCATACTATATGCTGCAGACACTACTTGACCAGAAAAGACTCCTAACTACATACACATTGCAAATCAGAGAATAATCTAGATATCTTGAATGCAAATCAGTGGGATTTAACCAAAAATAATACAAGACTGTTTCAGTAATAAATGCCACCTTCAATAAGCAAGTCTCCCATGTCATTGGTGAGTGTTACCAGTGCATAGCTAGAAGTGGGGTAGGGTGACAATAAAAATCGAAAGTTGGAGTTCTTTATTGGCCATTTGTTCAATGCTGCTACTACATGAGAAAACAATGTACTGTAAATATTAGGTCATTCAGATAATATTTAAGGGTGTCTCAAGTGAGGTAAATAATTCTCCTTATTCATTAATATTTTTTTTAATTACTTATTACGATTGGAGTACTCCTGCACTTAAACTTTATGAACTAAAACTAACGTTTATTTACATTAATTAAAAAAAATATTGATTTATTTTTACTAGGTAATGAACAATTAATTTGTGTTATAAGGAGAATTATTTACCTCACTTGAGACACCCTTAAATATTATCTGAATGACCTAATATTTACAGTACATTGTTTTCTCATGTAGTAGCAGCATTGAACAAATGGCCAATAAAAAACTCCAACTTTCAATTTTTATTGTCACCCTAAAGTGGGGGCTAGGCAAATTGCCTCCCCACCAAGCCTCAGAAAGGATTTTGTTGGAAAATTTGATGTGTGAGTGCATCTGTCACTTGTTTGTGTGACCATAAATTGTTACACTGCTTGAGATTGCACTGACCTTGCCTGTTTCTTCTGCTCATGATGAGAGAGCATTCAGCTGTTTAAAGAGAGTAAAGACGTACTTGCGAAGTACAATGTCTGAAAAGTGTGTAAAATTTTGCCTGTATCTCAATTAATGGCGAAGTTATTGCAACCCTGTCTGTAAGGGAACTACAACAACCTTTTCTGAAGGAGAAAACAAGGAAATATCTTCAATAGCTAATGGAAAAGTAAGGTAACAGTCTCCTTTTCAATTTTAACTGTGATTAAGTTTTTTTTTTCTTACTCCTTATTTTCCAAAATTTGAATAACACTTCCTTTATCTTTTCTATTTCACTTGTATTTGAACTTAAAACAAGAGCTCCAATTAATTTGCGTGTGTTTTCAATATATGGTTGATGTAGCTACATTATTTTTTTTCATTCTGTTATGCTGGGCAGTATAATATATAATGTTGCAAATTTTCTGGTCCATTGTTGCACAGAGTGCATTGTGTGTTGCGTGTTTTTCTTTGTGAATCATTTTCTTTCATTTAATGGTAGTGTATTCTGCTTTTGTATTGCATTACTGAATACTGATGCAGGTGTGTTATCATGTACATGTTCCTTGCACTTAATAGATTCTTTGTTATTGCCTGTAAATTGTTATGCTTGATCAGATAGATGATTGGTAATGGTATCTTTGTCATGCCCATTTGTCAGAAAATCCCCCCCCCTTACACACACACACCAAAAATTCCTAGCATGTCACTGAGTGTTACCTTAACTTTATTAGTATTTGCATTTAAAAATTTTGTCTAGCATTTTTTTTTATCAGTAGGCTATGCTCTCATTTTTAGGTTTATTTAATGTTTAATATACTTCTTTAATGTTTGAGTGTAAGTTATATCATAAAACATGACTTAAAAGTTTCTGTTTAGAAATTTTTTGGTCAGGAATGCATCCCCCGACTAATTACATGTATTCCAATGAAAAAAATGCTTTTTGCTTAATGCATTTTCATTTAAGATGCCATTTTTCAGAATTGCATTAGCCACTCTAAACAAGCCACCTAAAACACTCACCCCTTTCAATTTTGCTCATACTTGGCACAATAGCAGATATACATGCCAAACTTAAATTCCCAAATTATTAGAGCTGACTGACCTTTGGTTACTGAGATACAAGGTCACAAAGTTGTGACATTTTGACCTTTTTTGCGTTAAATGACTATTTTCAAAATGGTGTAACTAAAAAACTATTAAAGCTAGAGCATTGATTTTGGTCTCATTTTAAAGCTCTTTAGTAGCCCCTTGTTTATTGTCTCTTGTTAAATATCTCTACTGTGAAAAATAAAAAAATCCCTTCAAAAGTTGACCTTTGACCTTGAATAAAAAAAAAATACCTTCTCCTAAAAAATTCAATTTTTTTACATTAATACCTTGAGTCATGTACAACAAAATCCCAAGAAGCTGTAAGTGGCTGATAACTAGTTCAATGTATAAAAAATAATGAATTCAAGCAACATTTTGAAAAAAGTCATTTTATACAAAAATTGTCAAAAAGTCATGACTTTGTGACCTTGTATGTCAGTAACCATTTTTGTCTAAGGTCAGCTCAATCTCTTACAAATACAACCCATATCTACATACTATCTGCAGCCTTCTACAAACAAGCAAATGCTTATTTTTAAATATTTGTTCTTTACCCACCTCACCTGTATGTTGTGCATGTATGTGATGGTTTTCAGTAGTTGACAAGATTCTTGTGGGCCACCCAATTTATTGTGATTTCTAGAAGAGAAAACAATTTTTAATGTATACCTAGATAGCTACCTAATTAACAAATACAAGTAACATATTAAAATGTACATACAATATGTATAGGTATAGTGCTCATTGATTTCCATTTATCACAACTTAAAATGTATGCAGTGTATATATAGTTACATGACCATTTTAATTTTGAATTCTTACCTTTCTGTGCTGTAGATCTGCCAAAGCTTTGGATGCCTTCAAAGTAACTTCTTTGCAAATCCTGTATGTTCGTCCATTAGTAGTAGATGCCTCAACTTGTGTTAGAATATCTGAATATGGTAAGATTAATTCATCTGGTCGACCAGGATACACAAATGATGGGTTTGGGCCATGAGGATGAAGGAATGTGACTTTTACTTCTCTATTCTCTGGTATCTTTTCCAGCACATATGCCACCCACCAATGGCCATCATATGCAGCAGTAACAAAACCATGTATTTTCTCCTCAGTCACAACTTCTTCCTTTTCAGTAACTTTCTCAATATTTGAATAATCTGATAATGAATAATGTTTAACCTTAAGAGAAGTCAATGAAACTGGCTGTAAATGGTGTAATTTCTGTGTACCAGCAATAGTCCTTGCAGTTGAGTGTCTTTCTTGGAGAAGTTGGCTTTCCTCTTCATGCTCTTTATTGGTTGAAAAATGACATTTTATATTTACAATATTTTCACTTGCAAATGTATATAACTGTTCTGCAGTAAGGATCTGTTCATCATAAGGTCGTTGTAGACTAGCTTTTGCAGCTAATCTCTTAACTGTGCCTCCAACACCATCACAGGGTCCCTTTCCATGACTTGTTGCAAAAAAATTCCATTCTGCCTCAATTCCAAAATCATCTCTGTGATGGCAAAGATTCAAAAAGTTTTTGCAGTTCTTATACTGTCCTGCACACCCATCTGAAAAGTAAATTATTTTGTGGATGGAACCGATGGATGAGATATTATCTTTTAGGAATTTTATCAGATGCTTTTGAAACAAATGTACAGCAACTGTGTTATGGATGTTACACTCTGAAATAATAACAAAGCTAAGGTGAGCAATCTCATCTTCCTTTTTATAGTAAATAACAAATGGATGTAGAGTAGCCATCTCATTGTTCCAGTGAAAGCTCTGAACCTCATCTTGAAGAATAAAGGAATAATTTTCAGCAAAATCACACACAGCAAGGACCTCACCATCTTTCAAAGACATTTTTGTTTCACGGTAATAAGTTGCTTGCATCTTTGTCTTGAAGTCATGTATCTGGTATTCTTTCAGTTGGTTACAGAATTGGTCAATATATTCATCTGTATTCAGTTCTACTGATTCAAGATTTGACCGATCTGTATTGGTCCACTTTTTAAAATTTATGATATCAATGAAGTTGTTTGTAAATATGTCCAGTAGTCTGTTTTTTAAATCTGATGGATCTCCACATTGTTCACATTGTCTGAGGCAGCATTTCTGTGAGGCAGGATTGCATTCCATAAAGGCAACACAATGACGTACATTCTTAATAGGTGTGTCATCATTTGCAGTTAGTTTTTCTAATTCAGCTCCTACAAACATAAGTTTGGCATTCTGATGAATTGTACAGACACATACTGAGTGAGTTCCTGTTGCTCCAGCAATACACACTGCTTTGGACGCAATTCTGCAAATTTACTGAATCCCACCTTAACCAAAGGATTTCTTTCTTTGAAAATATGATAGGCTTCTTTTAAATTGCAAAGTAAAAGATGCTTTTGCAAATGTATCCTTCCTCTTTCATTGTCAATGATACTACAATAGTCTTTCTTTCCTGGCATTGTTCTACTGATGTCTTCTGAAAGATAAAATGCTTTAATAGCGTCAACAGTATCCTGTTTAATTCTTTTCCCACCCTTTGGATTTGGGTCTGAAAGGACACCTTTTTCTTCAACTATTTTTTTAGCAATAGATGCTGTATGCCTTGTTGTGTTAAATTCTGAAGCAATTTTCCTAATGCTCCAACTTTTGGGCAATACAGTGAGGATTTTTATTTTATCACTTCTTTTAGTATTTTCATTTTTGAATTTTTCCTTGAGTTGATTTATTATTTCTAAACAGTCTACATCTCCAGATGGCTCCTTAAATTGTGAGTCAGAAATCTCTTTTCCTGCAACTGTTTCCATTCTCTTCTTAACTGTCTCTGTCACCTTGCTTAGTTTTTTAGCTCCATATGACTTTTGCTCTACAAGCTTTCTCTTTTTTATGGGTGATTCACCAATTGAAACAAAAGAAGCATTCAAAGTACACATCTCATGGTTTTGCTCTGAAGTTGATGCATCACTATTGTCAACATTTTCAATTTTCTCAAGATCTTCAGGTGGTTCACTACTACAAGAAGAATCATCATTTATGTCTGAATTCAAAGTGCCTATTCCTTTCTCAGGCAAGGACTCAAGATGTTCTCTACACTGCTTACAAAGTCTGTGATGTAGTGTTAAGTGCAGATCGGGAAACTTATTTACAAGTTCCTGTGGTACAATTCTCAAACTCTTCTTTCGACACTGACCTTTGTGACGCAGCAAAGGATCAGCACACTTCTGTTTTAGTTTTAAATGTTCCATGTTTGTACTCTGAAATCACAATAGCACAAAGAAAATCCTGAAAAGAAAACAATGAACAATTAATGAATTATTAAATAAATTAGTAAAAATAAATTAACTTTAACTTGAAGTCAGGAGTCAACTCTGTAAAGTTGACAGTACTTATATACTAGTTGGGCCTTTGGATCAGCGCTACTGCAGTAGATTTGGGGCTGTTAAGGGGTTTAACCCTGGTTGTCTTTTAAAAGACTTCTTTTGGCACAGGTCACAAAAAGGTTTTTGAACTAATAATGTTAAGTTGAACTAAGTCTTCACTGACACTATATCAGAACAGAACTTTTAAATAAATGAACTGACAAAAAAAATCTAAAATTGAAGAATGATGCCAACTTCATTTATTTTTTATACATTGAACTAGTTATCAGCCACTTACAGCTTCTTGGGATTTTGTTGTACATGACTCAAGGTATTAATGTAAAAAAATTGAATTTTTTAGGAGAAGGTATTTTTTTTTTATTCAAGGTCAAAGGTCAACTTTTGAAGGGATTTTTTTATTTTTCACAGTAGAGATATTTAACAAGAGACAATAAACAAGGGGCTACTAAAGAGCTTTAAAATGAGACCAAAATCAATGCTCTAGCTTTAATAGTGTTTTAGTTACACCATTTTGAAAATAGTCATTTAACGCAAAAAAAGTCAAAATGTCACAACTTTGTGACCTTGTATCTCAGTAACCAAAGGTCAGTCAGCTCTAATAATTTGGGAATTTAAGTTTGGCATGTATATCTGCTATTGTGCCAAGTATGAGCAAAATTGAAAGGGGTGAGTGCAAAAAGTGCCATTTTGTGGCCGAGTTGACATGGAATGACCCAGATGCCTGTATTCTAAATGTAGCCTAATGTAAATTATAGTTTTGTTTTTACCTACTTACTTTTATAACACATTCCTATGAACAATATCCAACATTTTATTAGCTTTGCTCCTACATTCTAAGCATTGTCTTGAACATTTAAAAATCTTGGTAATAATTACTCCTTGATCAATTTTCACCCATTTAATATACTGTATATATTCTGTTGTTCATTCATATATGAAGAACCTTGCATTTATGGTAAATTAACTGTACTTACCATTTCTCTGCTTAGGCTATAGGTTTATTTAAATCTCTCTCTAACTCAAGACTACCTTTTACCATTTTTTAACTGCACAAGCTAACTTTTATGTCATCTGCAAGTTTAGAAACTTCATTATTTACTCCATCTTTCTAATCATTTAAGTATAGCAATACTACTTCTATTTATTGGCCACATTTTTTAAATAGACTTTTCCAAAAGATTTTATTTATTTTATTAAATATTTTATGCAGTTTTACTTTTACTGAACTAACCTAAACCTAATTTACCCTAAGAATAGGGCCAAATGGTGCCATTAAATGGAAAAAGTTCCATTTAGGTTAGGTTTAGTTTAGCTTAGTAAAAGTAAAACTACTTAAATATTTAAATCAAAATAAAATAATTTTTGGAAAATTTTATTAAGAAAATGAGGTCACTACAGAGGCGTACCAATACTTTTTGCCGCTTGGGGCAAAAATGTGAACGCCGCCCCACCCCACCCACCCTGCAACAATTTTCAATTTTAAAAACAATTCCTTTACAAAAATACACTTCTAAACAAAACTTTTATTGGAAGAAAAACTTAAATAAAGCAATTTCAATTTTAACAATACTACATAATGTACCGTACATAATACACTACATAATTTTAACAATAACTATATAATGTATAATGCCTAGTTAAATTTTCGGACTTTCATAACAGAAAATTCATGAATGATTTTTTCTATGTCCATTGTCTCTGCAACTTCGCGTTCAATTGAAATAATCGCCAAATTGCTCAGTCTAGATTGACTTATAGTTGACCTGAGGTAAGTTTTTATAAGTTTCAGTTTCGAGAAACTTCGTTCGCAACTTGCCACGGACATGCATGTAGTTAGACAGATCCGGAGGGCAATTGTTATATGAGGCAAAGATTCCACTAGATCCCATTTAACGATCCACTGAAGTAGTTTTAACATATCCCAGTTCTTTGGATCATCGTCGACGCTTATGCTTTCGAAACTGAGCAAATGTCTGCGCAAACGCTTTATTTCTTCCAGTAGACTTCCTGGATTAATGTCATTGTAGATGGAAGAAAAATTATTGACCTTGGTATTAATTTCTTCATCTTTGGACTGATTCAAAAGGTATGAAGGAGACAGAAATTCAAAGCGACCATTCATGTTTTTAAGACAAACTGTGCATTTTTCAATTTCTGCTAATAAACGATCCATGATTTCAAAAAATTCTCTGCATACATCCTCTTGCACGGTCAATCCAGCATCACAAGCTTGCTCTCCAGGCATTCTTCTCCGTCTCCTGACTCTGCAGTCTATACTGATATCCATTTCATTACAGAACTCTTCGGTGGCATCTGCAGCGTTTGATACTACTGCCTCTCGTTCATTAGTTAAAAACACGGATAAAGAGTTCATTTTTAATGCACACTGGTCCAAAGCAAGTCCCTTTCTTTGAAAATATAGCTGAGCATCATTGATTTCTTTCAGCACTGGATCCCAGAAAAATAAGTACACAATGAATATGTATGACATGATGGAGGTCAACAGAGCTTCAGCATCGCCCTTTGTGTCCAGATTTTTGGAGACCCCTTCACTCAGTTCTTCCAAGGCACTAACAACGTGAGTCAAGTTCTTCTTAAGACTAGAAACAGCATCATACTTAGCACTCCACCGCGTATCAGAGACTCGCTTGACAGTGATTTTGGAATGTTTTGTTAAGACATCCCAACGATGAGTAGAGGAAGAAAAGTAGATGAAAATTCGTTCAATTGTTCCAAAGAAAGTTACAGCATTAGGACTCAGTCCCGCGGCATGAACTCCAGCCAAGTTCAGCGAGTGGTTATTGCAAGGAATGAAAACAGCGTGTTTGCTAACATCAAGAATTCTGCGTTGAACCCCAAGATGAATACCTGCCATTGTAGCAGCATTGTCATACCCTTGACCATAACAATTCTGGATATCCAGCCCATCCTCACGGAGCTTAGTGACAATGAGATCAGTAACTGCCTCAGCAGTCTTCCCCTCTAATTTAATAAAATCAACGAAGGATTCCTTCACCTCTACATTACCATCTTTAATCGACACACAGCAAATTACCTGAGACATCTGATCAATATGCAATATATCTGGTGTACTATCGAAAATTATTGCAAAGTACTTTGCACTAGACACTATCAATTATACATTTTCGAACATTACAGCCGATTAGTGTGATGAACTCATTTTGAATGTTAGGTGACAAATACGTAGTGGATATCTTGTCAGTCATTCGTATTTTTGTAAGATGCTCCCTAATTACTGGGTCATATTTGCCCATTAGTTTTATTAACTCCAAAAAGTTTCCAGAATTGCCAGCTAGCCCAGCTTCTTCATTTAAGTTCTCTCGGTGCCCTCGGAATGCAAGATCTTGTTTTGCCAAGAACATGATACAGTCATAAATTCGTCTCAGTATTTCTTTCCACTTAGCAGTAGCATGTTTTATTTGCAACTGATGTGCATTATCTATTGTAGCATTCAACTGAAGGCGCATAGACAACTCTTTCCATTGTTCAAAGCATCGGGTATGATATGGACTGTTTTCATGTTCAGGTACTCTTGGATTCAGTTTCCTCCAGGCAAAAAATCCTTCTTCTTTTCCAAATGCACTGGAGATGTTGTTGAAGAGACGACAGCAAAAGCAATGCAAGCTACATTTTGAAGGTGAGAAGATTAACCATGACCTTTCAATTTTTTCGCCATTTTCCAAAGTTTTGAAATACCAAACTTTTGACATTGACCTATTGTTTGAATCAGCTGGAAAGGGTCCATTCATGTTTTTCAAATGTGATGGTCCACGTTTAATGAGTTCGATTCTCAAATTGTCCATCATTGGAACGGGCCAGTTGCCAGAATCGTTAAACAGACTTTGTGATGTAGATGAGAGTTGATCCTGATTATTTGGGGGTTCACTTGAAGTTGCCGCTTGAGCATCTATCTCTAAAGATATATCACATTGCGGTTGATCTCCTTGCTTCCCAGAAGGCACTGAAGGTGTGTCTGAGAATCCCATTAACTGATGAAATCGCTTAGCAGCACGCTTGCCTTCCTCCTCTTTTTTTTCGCGAAGATTCTTGTATGCAGCACCACTCACTCTCTGTCATTTGCTCATGTTTGCTAATTCAGTAGGGTATCTGCAAAATAAAACAACCATTAATTATTAACATCATCAAAGCTCAAAGAATGCAAAGCCTAACCTAAATAATATAGGGAAAGTCTGAAAAATAGGGCTGGCAACCTTTCTGATGTGAAAATTTAACGCAACTATTTGTGGAAATAGTGGCATTGAGGTGGCATATACCGTATAGCATTTAATGATGATTTTTCATCAAAACCATGGATATTTTGTACACAAATAACGCGCGACAATGATGAGATATAATTTTTTGGAGGGTTGCATTTTAAAACATAAAAACCCAAAATTTTGCATACTGCCCCCGCCTGACAGTAATTTGCCACCCCTCGGGAAGTGCCGCTCGGGGCAGTCGCCCCTCTCGCCCCTCCCTTGATACGCCACTGGGTCACTAAATGGCAGAAGTTCCAACTAAGCTACTGTAAATAGCAAGGGTTCAAGGCCCAATTCCTGAGGAATCCCTCTATGAACTTTCTACCTGTCAGAAGACTTTTGCCCATTTAATAACATTCTCTGCTCCATTCCCTTAACCACTCCTCTACCCAATTCAATGTCTACTTTGAGATTCCACATCTTACTTTATACATTAAATTTGGATAACATGAAGCCACTCAGGCGTATGAAGGTTACCCCCGTTAGATAAATGATAAAATGTTATATTTTATAATAAAATTTTACAAATATCAATTTAAAGTAAACTTGTTATCATTAAACTATTCACAATGCTACTGAAGTACCCTGCATTACCAGTCTTAGTTAATATATAGTGTCAGGTGGGTTGAGTTGAGACAAAAATACAAATTTAAATTTTTTTTTATTATAATGCTCATTTAATAGCCAAATTACTCCTTTATAAATTACATGCAATGAATTTTTAATATTATCATCATAATCAACTGAAAAAAATAAAAATTTAAAAGGTGGTAAAAATAGTCTGTATGTGTGATACAAAATCTTGGCTTTGACAAACTTTTATATCACAAAAATATTTAGTGTTAAACTTGCAATTTTTTGTGTAACAACTTAAATAGGTTCAATTTATGATAAAACTGGCAATTTTTAGCTGACATTTAAAAATATAGTTTCACATTATTTAATTTTGTCTCAACTCACCCCACCACAAAAATTATAGTGGGTGAGTCGAGACATACCAGAACTAACTAATACTAAAGCAGAAAGAGCTAAGAAAACTAACAAAAATGACAAAGGCAATAACAAAAATTATACAAACTCAATCAGGGTTGGTTGATTTAAATCAGTACAGCTGTCCCTTGCTCAACGAAGGTTTTTATTTAATACTACTTTCAAATATCAAGAAGAAAATTTTGCTATAATGGCGAGGATTTTGGAAATCCACGGAGCGCTACATTGGTGGTTCTCGCAACACAAGCAAGCTCTCTCCCCCACCCAACACACTTTTGCAGCTCAGTGTTCATTGTGCATTCTCACTATTGCATTCATAACAAAAGTGACATTCTACAAAGTGTTACTGTTACTATTCATAATCCCAGTACAGGTGTCCCGTTATACGAGCATTCATAATATGAGAAACTGATGATACAAGGTTAGCATTTATAGGACTTTTCCATTATACAACTCCAATCTTATGAAAATCTCATGAGAAGGCAGGAGGAAATTCAAAATATGTGGCCAAGCCAGGTGTGCGCAGCTTGCTGTGACGCAGCCTATGATGTAGCATGACAGATGCGCAGAGATGAGTTTGTAAGCCATTGCTGGGATGTTCCTCCTGGATGAGCATTGCCACGAGGAGGAAAGCAAGGACCCTCAGGGAGGAGCTTTGTCTGTGATGAAGGAGTTCACAGCCAAGAGCTTGAGTGACATAATTGATGGCAGCAGACGCTTAGCTGAACTGGCAGTAGACAGTGACCAACAGCTGGAGAGGGCTCTGGACTTCAAGGCCAAGCTTTTAGACGGACTTGCTGGGTGGATATGAGGAGCTTCACCGGCAGGAGGAGGCTAAGGCAGCATAGACAACACACCACCAATTCTTCCCCTCCACCTTCAGAACTACAGCCCTCCACTAGCCAAGGTGGTTTGGTGCCGATATTTAAGTCTCCCATCTCCAAGGAGAAATAAGTGTACATAATAATATAAATAAGTGTACATACTCGTATGCTATATCGTGTGTATATATATATAATATATATATATATATATATATCGTATAATATTCAGGAATCAAACCCCCTTTTTCCCATAGGTTATGTACGGTAGTTTGTTATACGAGAATTTGCTATACGAGTGGGGTTGCAGGAATGTAACTGCTCATATCATCGAGACTTACCTGTATATAGCATGGCATTAAAATATCCAAGGTCAACATCATTACCCAAACCAATGAAGAAGAGGAAGGCAATTATGATATATTAGGCTATCAAAAAAAGTGTGCTAGGAACCAAACTGAATTTTTTCCATATAAAACAACAGAAAATTAGGTCCTGCCTAACGGATTTTCACATAATAAAGGCTTTTTAGGAACGTAACCCCTTCATTAAGCAAGGGATGGCTGTATATGAAAATAAAAAAATTATAAAATGTGAAAACTACTAATTAATCACTACAGTGTAATACATAAAGAATGGTAATGAACTTTGCTATTTATTTTTCAATAAAACAAGGTTTTTGAATTTACTTATAGCTCTATTGATTATAGTGACAAATTAAGATGTAACCTTTTTTTTTTAAATATTAATTAAAATCATAATAGCCACTGTCCTAAAATGAATAAACATTTGTAGAACATATTTATTATTTCTATAAAGCATTAATAATTAATTTAAATTTTTATTCCACCGATTTGATATAAAACAAATATTTCATTTCTAGAAAACATTTAAGGTCATCTGGTCATGAGAGTTTAATTTGCTGACCCAAAGCAAAGAATTATGGAGTTAAAACTTAAAAAAAAAATTATATACATAGTATTTCTAAATTACAAATGAAAAATACAGTACGGTATAGCTCTTGAGCCCTAATGCTGATTGAAAGTTTTGAAAAGGAATGCTAATTTTGGAGCTTTTGCAGCTCAAATTAAATAAATTGATTTTATAGAGTGTAGTGTATCTTATTAAATGTATAGCAAAAAACATTTTTTAAGATATTGCCACTTTATCCTAATTAGAAATTGGATCTATATTATAAAAATAAGAAAAAACTGGAGATGTAACATCTTTATCATTCCATATATATATATATATTATTATATATCATCATTGTAATATAGTAAGAATCCTTTTTTAACTGTTAGCCTAACCCAAGTGCTGCCCTTGATTTCCTTGTACTCACACAGTGCTCATCGCAACAGCTATTGCACTCTAGGCCTAAAATAAATCTTAGATATATTCACAAACTGGTGGCACCTTCTGTATATTGCAAAGGTGCAATTTCTTATCCAACCTTGAAGATGACTTAGCTGTATAAATAGCTAATACTGTACAATAGTTTGCTTCAATTACTTCACATTATTAGTATTACAGGAACTTATAGGAATGAAAAGGATCTGTTTTACTTGTTGTTTCAGTGTATTTTGAACATGGAGGAAAAAAAAATCAAATAAATCTTTTTTATTAAAATTTCACTAACCCTGAACTCAATACTCTGATAGTGATATAGATGACATCAATGAGGTTCCTGAAACCAGTCACTCTGAAGATGACTTCTAATGCTGAAATCCCAGAGATAAAATTTTTAAATAAAACATATGGAAAAATTAAACCTGAGGAAGACAAGTACTAATGCTGTACACTATGATACTAAGTGTTACATAGGATATGTGATAAAGCTAGGTAAACAAAAATTGATAATGAAATTTGTAGTGATTAAATTTAGTGTTTAAACTTAAAATCTTATTTGCATTTTTATACTATTTTCTCTTTCTTTATTCAATTTCTCTATCTTTCATCATTCCCTTTACACTCAGCTTTGTCATTCTAATGATTTCTTCTCTATTCAACTTTGAATTTGTTAAAGGAAAAAAAAACTGCAAAGTAAATAACTGTTGAATACATAAATAAATAAATTTGTTAAACAATATTAATAAGTTTTCCTAGTGTAAAACTTATTTTCAAGGGGGTGATGCGAGTGTAGTAATGTTTAATTAAGAATTAAAATGTTTGTTTATAAGAATTTAATAATGTTTGTTTAATAAAGAAAATAGGGTAATTCCAGGACAAATAGAAGTGCCAAATGTACACTCCACCATCTCCAAAATTCATGAAACTTGGTGTGAGAGTTGGGTTTGGTCCAAATTACAAATTTCTGAATTTTTTTGAAAATTGGTCAAGTTGGTCAAATTTTATGGCTTGACCAAATTTTGGCCAAATGAAAAAACCAACAATTTTCAAAAGTAAATATATCAGCTGCTAATTGTGGTAGCGTAATAAGTCTTAAATGATAAAATATGTATCATTTTTTTAGGGTAACAAAAATAAAATTAATTTTTTTGAAAAAATATCAATTTTTTTTTTTTTGTGATTTGGCAGCGAAGATATCATTTTTCGAAAAAAAGACCAAGAATAAAAAATGTTTATTTGATGTATGTACACCATAATAAGTAATAAAAAGTCAGCTTATAGTTTATTATAAGACTCAAAACTGAGTTTGAAATTAAGTAATAAATTTTTTTTTCAGATGACAAAGATTTATTACAGACTTGTTGATCCAAAAAGAGAGAATTTTCAATTCATATAAAAAATACATGTAGATAAACCAAAGGAGAAAAAATCTTTTAAAATATATGTACAATGTACATACATAACCTCTTATATTTAGGGACAGAATATATTGACAATAATAATGTTTAATTTATAAAGCGCTTATCAGAGTATAAAATACTCTTCCTAATACTACACGTACACAAGTCTTTGAGAATGAATTAAGAGAGAGTATTCTCATTCAGTGAATCCAAATTTTAGACACTAATAATATAATAAGAAAAAAGAATTTGAAAAGATTTTTATAACTATTAAGTAGATACACAAATCTTAGATAAAAATTTCAGAAATATTATATATACAATCTTAAATAGTATATATTCGATAGAATTTATTTTATCTTCTTTGAAAAGTTATTTAATTCTTGAAGCGGAAAAATGTATTGTATTCTTGTTCCTCCTCGTAAACTTGCTTCAGTACTCCCAAATATATTTTCTGGAACGTGACAAACATCATCTTGTGCAGGAAAAATGTATGAGGGACATACACCCGAAGGATGGAGAAATTTTATCAGAAAATCATCATATTCACAGTCAAAGGACTGGACTAATCCAAGCCATAGTTTATTTTCATACATACAACCCACAAAAGAGCCTGTTTCAATTTCGCATTGAGAGACAGTATTATGTTCTTGAACCAAAGCAGAAACTCTAATGAGCTCTCTTATTTCGACTGACTGTGCACTCAGAGAGTGGATAAACCTTCAACGAATTCTTGGAAATTAGGACGAAGCGATGTAATTGTTGAGTACCTTTGATAGAAGTAATAGGTTCACTCAGATGTTTTTGCAAAGAAAGCTCTACATCTACAACTTCGTAGAAGCCTTTATCTGTTTTTGTCCCAGCTTCAATCCAGCTGTAAAACAAATTCATAAATTTAGGTTGCATGAAATAATCAAATATCAAATATTTTGTATATATGTATTCAAGTGCTGATGCTAATATTTAAAAACAGAAAACTATGAATTTGGCATTAAGAAACAAATGTCCTGAATGGAGTCTCTATTGTTTTATTACCTGTTTTAATAGGGCTTTCATCAAATAAAGGGGGGGGGTCAAAAACAAAAACAATTTTTTCGCTCATTTTTTTGATTCAGTCACTTAGAGCAAAGTGGCAGGGCTATGTTTTCTCTTTAATTTGGCACCAGAACCAACTCTGTAGCTCAATTAGAACCAGAGATATAAGCATTTGAAAATTGTCCCTACGTGTTCAGCCCCCAAATTTGGGCCCCCATATCTCGGGTCCAAAGGCCCAGGCAGACAAAAAATTTTTTTTTCTGAGTATATCTGCCCTAGGCCTACTTGCAAAAAATTTTCGGGATAATTGGTGGTGATCAACCCCAGAGGTGTTTCATTTGACTTGGAATGACCCCAATGAAAAGAAAAGTTTTCTGTAATTTTCTTTATTACAGGTGTTAGAAATATTGATAGGCTATGTTCGTGTTGGGCTAGGACTTATCACTGTTGGTAGTGGTAGAAAATGATTTCATACAATGTTTTTTTTTTTTTGTTGTTTTTAATTCTATTTAGTATTAATCTATATAATTAACATAATTGTTTTTTTCGGTATTTATGGCTAAATTAGGGGGCAAAAAGGGATTTTCAGGGGAGCTGGGAACTTAACCATATTTTTCCATAAGTTTATATGTTCAACATCCGCCAGATCAACACTCGTGACGATTTTTAAGAACCTAACCTTCGCGAATACTGAGGAATGACTATGTGTATTGTCAGCATGTGTATGGAAGCCATACCTGCTCACAATAGCTCACATTTCATGAACAAATATGCAATGGCAGCATTAACGCATTATCCATCCCTCCATGCATGCTCTGGGACTGGAACTTTAATGAGAGCTATCATGGAAAGGGCTCACATGATGGCATTGGTGCTGTCCTGAAATGGCATGTCTATTGAAAGGTAATGCAGGGCCAAGTTGTTGTAAGAACAGCTGAAGATTTCTTTAAAGAGGCATTAAAGGTAACAAATAAAACAGCAGTTGTTTATGTCAGTAAAGATGACATACAAAAGAAATCTGGCAGATACACAGCAATATGGGATCACTGTCAAAGAGCTGACACCATACAAAAAGCAAGGGCTGTACAAGTCATTGATGCATACAAAATAGAGCTATATGCTGTCTAATGATGCCATTCCATATAAAATGTGTAACCTTTCACCTGGATACTCTGATGATTTGAAAAGTCTCCATGTAATATATCTGATATAAGTGACCTGTCAGACGTAGATGAAGAACTTGCTATATATGACTGTTCCCATTCAAGTTCAATTGATTACAGTTCACCATCAACAAGCACTTCAAATTCTCATCATGCTAAGCATACTCTTCAACCACCAGCATCCAAATCCAGCAATGTGTTACATGATATTGTTGAAGAGAAAAAAGCAAAAAGAATAGTACTACCTGGATGTTATGTTCTGTTGGAATACACAGGCAAACAAAATATTGCATTATGTAGCTGTTGTAGAAGCAACTACAACTGATGGCAGATGTAAATTGTTACAAAACACTGGAAAGGATAGATGAGATATTATCTAATTCCAATTTCCTACTGTTGAGGACAAAGATTGTTTCAGAAGATATGATAGTTGAAGTTTTAAATGAACCTGAAATAAATAGAATGACATATTTCTAGGACATGTATTTCCAGAAACCATTAATTAAAGTGATAAGTGCACATGTTGGTATATATACACACCTTTTGTCATATGTATATAATGTCAAGCATCAATATATTCGTTCAATGTGTTGTCAGTTGTTGTACATAGTTTTTGCACTGTTACGTGTGACATTTTTTTTGTTACGTGAGTTACGGATTAATAACATACAATATAAAAAATATTGAATGGTTATTTGGCCACACTATGTATTAAAATGCAAATTGAAGAGTCTTCTGAAAGGTGGTATACACCAAAATTGAATTACATTTTGCAATTCACAGAGTTTTATTACAATATGAGTTTCAGTGAATATGATAGCTAATAAAACTAATACATGTCACAGGCTAGCAAAATGACAATACTATTGTAGAGCTATTGTAGGTATATCTAGCAATGTTAATATTCAATTTTGCCCAATAACTGAGAAATGACAAAAGCAATCAGTAAAATCATGTCTGAAAGTTACGTGTTATGCTGGAATTGCCCTTAAGTTAAATAATTGTTTGGTTATAAAAGGCTAGTTGACAATACCCAAAATGGGTCTGGAGGCTGAGAGAGAAAATGCCCAAGAGCCCCAGTGATCGGATGGTTCTTAGCCAGACATGGGGTCATTATCATTGTAATGGTAATTAATTATAATTAATTACAAATCTCTTATAATGATAATGAAAGAAATTGAGAGGCAATAATGGTAATGATAATGGAAGGTCTGTAATGAATCATTACATTTCCATTACAGTGTAATTTCAATAAATAAATAAATAAATAAATAAATAAATAAATAAATAAATAAATATATATATATATATTATATATGCAGCTTCTGATTCCTCCCAGTCCCAAAGCGATGCAAGTTGTTCAATTTTATGGCTGCTCCAGCTCCCTCTACAGCTTCTCAGAACCCTATTGTCAGCCAGGTGGACAGCTACCTTGACCAGCCCTGCATTGATGAGGACTGCAATCCCCTGACATGGTGGAGGGACAATGCACATCTGTATCCTGACGTATCTGTTCTTGCTGCCAAGCATCTTTGCATCCCTGCCTCCAGTGCCCTGGTGGAGCGCTTATTCAGTATTGTAATGATCATTACAATGATAATGAAGGGCAGCAAGGGCTTGTAATGATGATGAAACAAAAATGCTGTAATGGTAATGAAAAATTTCTGGTAATTATAATAACTGACAGACTGCTTTAGGTCTACCAGGCACCTGGTAAGATAATGATAAACCTTGTTATGACCCCATGTCTGCTCTTAGCCAAATAAGATGTTTTTGTAAATTTAGAATACCCTTTTCTCTCTCTCTCTGACTGAAATGGTAATGTTAATTCCCCCCTTGCATTGCCCCATTTATCTGGCTACCCCCATTTTTGTAAAAACATCTAATGCCACACTAGCAAAATCAGGAAAATGGCAATATCTCTTCTTCTGAACATGCTAGAGAGATGGTTTGCATACCAAAGATGTAGAATTTGATTTAGAACAAATTATTAAGAGTGGTATTTTTTCATAAAACCTTTAGTTTTTGAGTTATTTTAGAAAAACTAATGTTTTGGGCCCATAGACCCCCTTTCGACTGAATGTCAACACAATAAAACATTCTCAAGCTGCAAATTGACATGTATTAGTGGTTTTCAATCAGCAATCAAAATCAATCAAAATCAGCCATTTTAAATTCATTGAAAATGCTTTTTGACATTCCAAAATGCCAAACATTAAATTATACAATTAACAAATTGTCATTTTGTCATATTTTAGCATGATAAATAATAATCTAGAACTTAAAATATTTTTTAGACACAAAATCTTTCATTAATTTACGTGATCTAATTTTGTTTCTAATAAGACCATCTCTACGCTCATGACCTACAACAGCCAAGGATGCTTCAGTGACAAGCTTGATGTGCCTTTCAACATTCTGACTGTGGCACTCATGATCCAGTTTCAATGCGGTATTAACCCTTTAACCGCCTAAATTTTCATTTAGCTCTGAAAAAAATTAAATTGTTGAAAATTGTGATCTAACAGGAGTCAATAAGGCATGTATGTATTTACATTAATTTATTTTTGTTTTTTTTAATGAATTAATGAAGGTGGATTATTTTGGGCACCTAGGCACACGAGACAAATTTAATGTGAAAATCTACGGAGAATAAAACACAAAATCTGGAACAATTTTTACTGATATTAAAATATAAAACTAATACAAAGCATTTTTATGGATAATGAACAGCTAAGACTTATTTTTATTACTATTCAAACATTTTTCTGCAAATATAATAATGAAATTTGAATATTACTTTACAAATTTTTTGTATGAAAGTCTGCAAAACAATTCTTTTTTTGTGTAATACACAAATATACATTACATTTCTGGCAGTGTGTCATAACTCTGCTTTTGCAACCAATCATCTTACACACGTGTCTAACTGAACCAACATTAGGTAAATGGCCAAGATTGTCAAATCTTATATCATTTTCAGGTATAGGTAAACCTTGGTTAACAATTTTTCTTTTCAGTTCTTCTGTGGCTTCTATAGATGGTCTCCCCCTTTTACATTTTTTAGTTACTTTACCAGAAAACATCAAAGATTTAGCTGCCCTAGCCTTGAATTATGCCAAAATATTTTGGTTTTTACGGGGAACACTCATATCATCACATGATCGCCTGTACAGTAGCCAAGCATTGACCAGTGCCATGTCAAACAGGTGCCAAACAATCCTATGATAATACTTTATAGACTTAAAAGAAAACCTATACAAGGATACCAATTGGTCATGCAGGTCTACACCACCCATTGCTTTGTTATACTCATGTACAATACTGGGGCAAATAATGGATATCTTTCCCTTTTGGTGATGGTCAAACCTCTCTTTCTGAACAACAGGCTCTGCTGTTGCAAAGGTTGACAAAGTTGTAACAGCTCTACTATCAAACCATTTTACTGCTGTTACTCTTATTCCATCTACATTTGCATCCCACTCTTCAAATGTACCTCTACCCTTAGCCTTTATTTCTTTATCCTGGGTGAATGATAGACCAGGTAGCCTTCTTGATTGAACAGTGCCACAAGACCAATAAATTTCATAAAGAATTGAAAAGGACTAACCAAGCAATCTTCAGGATTTTCCGATACCAAGATATTATCCTCAAAATCTAGATGTTGTGGAATAGGATCCCGTGCTTCAATCTTTTCCCAAATGGGATTTCTCTTTTGAAGGGTTTTCTTCCGACCATTTACATGTGATGAAGGCCAGGGTGAACTGTTATCAACACATAAAACAACAGTGCTAGAAGATGAAAGGTCCTGTTGTTTTGATTCTGAACTCGACTGTTGTGACTGTCCTCTTTCTTCCAAAATGTTTGTTTCTTCGTCTCCTGATCCATTCTCTTCGTCGCTTGTTTCAGCAATTGCAAGAAATAGAGACTTGCGAGTGCGATTTCCAGCATAAAAGCTTCCTGTTGCAATTGAAATGACTGGCCTCTTGGATAATCCACTAGTTCCTGGAAAGTGTGTTTGAGTATATATATTAAATATATATATATATATATAATAACTATATATATATACATACATATATATATATATATAAATTTTAGTCTACAAAATATCTATCAATCCTATTCTAAAAAAATAAAATAGTTTCCCAAAAATTTTCAATCTATGAAAGAAAACGTTTGCCCAGGAGGACTTTGCCATGCCTAGCTGCTCATTTTTGAGCACTATACTCTAATGACATCTAATATTTATGCTAATATATTTTTTAAATAAAAGCAATCTTATTTACAATCCAGGATATATGTTTTTACCCTAAAAATTATTAGAACATTGTATCTTACCTGTAAATGATTCCATTCTTCAAAATATTTTTGGTTTTGAACTAACATTTCCCTCAAGACAAACGTCATTTGAAAAGGCCATGAAAAAAAAAAAAAAAAAAAACGAGATATTCCCGAAAGAGGTATCTGGCATCTACAGTTAGGTGTTCAAGAAAGGCCACCTCGGCGTAGCAGACGATATTACAATAATTATTCAATATATTTTGATTATTTTGAAGGTGTCCAAATATGGGCACCACGGCGGTTAAGGGTTAATGATATCACGCAGTTCATCATTACTGAATTCTTTTAATACAGGTGGAACAGTTTCCCATTGGGACATAGCAGACAGCTTGTGGTATGCAGAAGCTTTGAAATTGATGATTGGCTTTCTAAAGACCCTAACATTCTCATCTATAGCAGGATATTCATCAGTACCACCTTCATGATCCTCTTCATTCTCATCATCACTTTCAATTATTCCACCTGCAAAATCATTGCTACTACCAGATTCATCATCAAAATCCTCTATAACTCCCCTCAGACACAGAACTTCATTGACAGCACACCACCTCACCTCTTCATCTTCATCAGCCAGCATTCCAACTAAAATATTTTCACCATGAGCAAAATAGCTGTTATTGTTTAATACATCATAACAAATTTCTCTAATTTTCCTCTCAGGGAATTTACTTACTCTCTGGATCATATTGAATAGGTTTCTTGACCCATCACTTAGCCTCTTATTAGCCTTGATATTGAACCAACTGTGAAAGTATACTTTGATGATGAATTCTACTATGATTTTGAGGTTCTTACTGGGTCTTTTTTGTGAAACATAAAAGCGAAGAATTCTACTGGCTAAGGTGAGCCATCGAGAGTGATTTAGCAGGCCAACTTCTAAGAGTGCAAGGTCTTCATCCACTTCACCAGTAATAATTGCCCAGCAGATGCAGTATCCATAGTATTGGTCTGTTGATAAATTATTGACCACCTCATTTGGTAGAAGCACAAATGCAGGATAAGGTATAGATTTGAAGTCCATAACATTCCATTCTAACACATCCCCATTGAGCTGAGAACCAATAGGGCCAGAAAATTTGTCTGGACTTTTTGTTGTCCCATCTAAAGTTATGAAGATGTGTCTAAGTAGCAATTCATTTAGATGCAGAAGACAAATATCCCACTGAAGAGGTTGCCCTAAAAACATTTCCAAATATCTGATTGACCCATGCATATGTCCTGTGTTAGTATTTGTCTCATCTGCTTTAACTAAATTTAATTTGGCCTAAGTTCTGTCCCTTTAATGATCTTATAAATGCCATGAGCAATGTCAATGCCTTTGCCACTCTCCAGGGTAAAATGGTCGAGGTAGAAATCATCTGAAAATAAATGTAATTAATTTTACAATTAAATAAAAATGAAAAAGGAAGGAATAAAGTTAACTGGACAGTTGTCATTTAAAAAGAATTTTTTTTAATTAATTGAAATATTACTTTATAGTACAGTAATATAACAGCATAACGCCTATAACTGTATGACAATCATTTCCATTTACCTGGCTCTCCAGTAATGACAATGTTCCTCTAGGATTGTGGATGTATAATACTTTTCATTTACTTTGTTAACAGCAAGTGTAGCATCTTTTCTACCATCAAAGCCAATGCCAGTCACTTTTTCAAATATCACTTCTTCCTCCTTCCTTTCAGCTCTCAATTTAGCTCTCTCCCTTCTCAACTTGTTTCTGAAAAGTATTTCAAAAATATTGGCCATGCATTACTGCATTAGCATTATACAAATATACAAAATACAAATATCAGTGTCCTGTTTGAAACTAATTAATATAAATACAAAATAGAAATTTTGACACTAATTAAAAATAATAGTAAATCTGGTGATTTAGAACTTATAGCAGAAGCTAAGAAATGTAATATCTACAGTGATTAAAAACATACTTATCAATAACATTTTGTGTGTTATCTGGGGTGATTACTCCAAAGTCCACCAATGTAGCAGAACCAATAGCCGCTCCTGCTCTATCACTTACTTGATATCCGTTAGGATATTTAAAGTAGATTTACATATCTATTGTCAATGAATAATTTATTGGTAATCTTAATCTCTTAGTCACAATGATTTCACTTTAAGCTGATTAAAAGATTTATCTTTCAGTACTATACCTGTCACATGCTTCAGCTAATGAGCGTAATCTAGTTCTGTTCTGTAATGTTGACTTCTGGAACATAGTCTGCATCAAATGAATCATTACAACTGTCACTATCTGTCAACTCAGGAATGTCCATAGGTTCATGAGGATGAGGAGGAGGAACTGATTCTTTTGCTTTTTGAGATTGAATGACCCGTGATTTGAATTTTAAGTCAGTGGCTGTTTCTGGGACTTCTTTCAGGGTACAGTAACCATGCCTAGTTGTTTTCTGGTCCTACAAAGTGATTATATTTCATTACACTATAATGTATCTTTTATCTATGGGTCTCTATATATGTAAATTGAAATTCTTAAAAAAATGAGAAAATACTAAAATATTACTTATCATTAACATCATTAATGCATTATTGATATTACTAACTTATTAAATGCACTTTAAAAATTGTAGCAAATTAATAATAATTAATAATTGATAATTAATTAATATTAATTAATAATTTACAACTTGAAATTCAATCAACAGACCTACCTCATAAAACTGGTAATCAGATTCAGTCATTTTTAGTAAGTGCTTTTTCTCTGTATCTGCCAACAGTTTGTGATCATGTTGATATATGTCAAATAAAACCTTTACAGTTTTCAGAAAATCATCCAGATCTTGATGATATTTAGGTCCCCTTTTCTTTTTGTCATACTTCAAAAGGCGGTTGAATTCATTTATTTGGGTTTTCAGTCAGCTCTGTATGGCATTTACTGATATTGGATAAACATTATATGTGACCCACAATTTATGCAATTCCTCAGAAGTAGCTCTCAGTACAGCATCTGTTTTATAGTCTCTGAAACACAAACACCTTTCAATAACTTGCTTCAACGTAGGCAATTTCCCTAAAGGAAACTGTTCTGCTGGCATAAAACGTACATCACCAAGTACTTTAGCAACTGTTTTCCTTGTAGAAGTCATACTTTATATTGCAAATGTTGAATTCAATGACAAATTGCAGTTGGAAACTTATAACAAAGGCACCTGAAAAAAAAAAACTTTTCAATTTATTACATTTAAAAAAAGTTCATGAAGCAGCCCCACCCTCTATCCTTTAATCAAGCATAATGGATGCAAGATAACAAGGAAAAGTCATATGTGATCACTATGTCCATGTCAACATCCTTTTAGGGCAATGTTAGTAATCAAAAAGCCAAATCATGCTTATTTTAGAATTTCTTTTGTCACTAAGGTCCGTTGAAAGGGGGTCTATGGGCCCCAAAAATTAGTTTTTCTAAAATAACTCAAAAACTAAAGGTTTTATAAAAAAAATACCACTCTTAATAATTTGTTCTAAATCAAATTCTGCATCTTTTGGTATGCAAACCATCTCTCTAGCATGTTCAGAAGAAGAGAGATTGCCATTTTCCTGATTTTGCTAGTGCGGCATTAGATGTTTTTACAAAAATGGGGGTGGCCGGACACACGTTGGTCGCCACCAATTACTTTTTTCAGGAATCTTATTTTTATATCAAAAGCCAACTGTTAATGACTGATTAATTCTATCTTGAGTTTCAGCCCAGCCTAATAGGGACATACAGCCCAAAAAATTTGGTAGGAACTGTACCATACACCATTTATAGTGTAGACAAAGCTTTTGCTGACTAAGAAATATTTGAAGTCACTAGTGCATTAGTGATATAAATTGAAGCGTTATCTTAAGTTTAGTCTGCTATTTATTTCCATAAAAACCTAACATAAACCAAGTAATTCCTTGATATTAAGTAAAATAAAAACATTGATATGATTAAATAGTTATTAGTACTATAGCTACCGATTAAAAACTATAAAAATTTATTAGAGACTGAAATAAGTCATGAAAGCAACCATAAATACTAATGTCTCAACTCACCATCAAAGTAAGTCTGAGTCATTATTACTAAAAAATTTAATTTATTAAAAAAGTAGTTATGATAGAAACTTGTATTTGTGTGTGGCATTGGAGTATTGTATGAGCATGTTTAGTATGTAGCTATATAATACAAAGTGTATATAGCTTTATTGATATGTGTGACAAAGTTTCCAATTTTCTCTTTCAACTCAACCCACCCAATGCTGCTATACATTATTTACACATTATAAACCAAACCATCTCTTCTCTTCATGAAAGTGTGTATCCATTTCTTAAAACTATTTAAAAGCTACCATTTATCATATATATAAATATATATATTAGGGATGTACCGATATATTGGTAGAATTTTTAAAATATCAGTATCTGCCAATATTTCAAAAGTACAATTTTTTCCAAAATTATGAATAAAAGACTATTTAGAGGATGAAATTTCCAATATTTTATTGTTTTATCACTTCACATAACTCGTTATTTTTTTCACAAGGGTTAAGCTCTCCTGTAAAAATAGCAGCTACTCCTGTATGTTCAGGAGAGCCCCGATTTCTAGCAGCACTGGCAATGTTTTCTCCAATACTGAACATGCATTCACTTGCAACTATTGTTGATGGTACTCCCAAATATCTCTGAGCTAAGTTCTCCAAAAAATACATTTACTAAATTATATAGTCCAATTGTATAACAAACAAAACTATGATATCTAATGCAGTATTTGCCATCTTTAATGAAAAGGATTATTGCTATGTTGCCAAATTTTCAACACAGAAAATAAATTATTAATATATTACAAAAATATGATAAACTTGATGTGGTTTTGTGACAAGTGTAGTACTGTAATAAAAATTTTAATAAGTCCAGAGTGTCTATTAGTGAGGGAGAGGCCAGACCAACTTATAGAGATATTGCAGTTCAAGTTTGGCCTGGGCCTAATACTGTAAATGAGGCTGAAACTCAGAAACAGCCTGAACCCAATGTTTTAATTGGGCCTAGGTCTGGGTCTAATACTGTAAATGAGGCTGAAACTCAGAAACAGCCTGAACCCAATGTTTTAGTTGGGCCTAGGTCAATGCAAAATAGGCCAAATGAGTGGGAAATGCCAAAGAAAACCTGGAAACCAAGGATTTTAAAACCAAATGAAAATGTTTTAATAGAATTAACATAGATTTCATTAATTTTCTATAAAACAAAATTTTAGCAATAATAATCCAGACTCATATAAACCTAGGCACTCTAAAGCTATAGGTGTGTTTGAACCAGCATCCGTTATAGGTGACTCTCAAGTGAGGGGCCTAGGATCTAAATTACCTAGAGGTAGCATAGCTTACTGTTATCTAGGTGCAGGGATAAATAGAATTAGTAATAAAATTATAGAAAAAGGATCTGGTATTGACCTAACTGTACCAAAGAATATGGTTATACATGTAGGTGGAAATAATATAAAGGGTAAGCATTCTAAAGAAATCATGGAGTCATATAAGCAGCTATTAACCCTTCGGATGCGCAATTCCTGACCGTGTACTTTCCACCTGTGCGCAAAAAAATCAGGAAATTTACCCATTTGTTAACGTAAAATAAATCAAGTCAAGCACCATTTTGTTAAATTATTTTTGTTTCCCTTAATAAATAAAGATTTTCTCTTACAAACTAAACATTTTCTCTTACAAAATAAACAGAATTTAGTGGGTAACTTGGGAATATGGTTGAGTAGAATTTTATGAAAATTTACACGTTTTCAAGCGTTTATGTTCAGTCTTGCATGAGAAATTGGGGGAATGAAACATGCAAATGATCCACTAGGACATTCTGGAGCGATTGTAAAGACACTTTTAGCTAAATATTTGAATAAAGGCCACATTCTGTATACTGACAACTGGTATACGAGCCCATTACTATGCAAATATCTGCATGTAAATAAAACAGGATCTTGTGGAACTGTAAAGGTAAATAGAAAAAACATGCCCAAGTTTCACCCAAGTAAAAAAGGAGAGTGCCATCTGATGGAATCAAAACCTTTATTAGCACTAAAATGGACTGATAAAAGAGATGTGCATATGCTAACAACAATTCACAGTGGAAGCATGATTGACTCAGGAAAGGTTGATCGTCGAACAAACGAAATAAAATTCAAACCAGATGCTGTTGTGGACTATAACAAAAATATGCATCTGGTGGACAAATCTGATATGCAAATTAGCAGCGTAGAATGCGTTAGGAAAACTGTGAAGTGGTATAAGAAGGTATTCTTTCATCTTTTGGATATTTCTCTTTACAATTCCTTTGTACTCTACAAAAAAAACTACGAAAAAGCAGATTTCAATGAGAGAATTCAATCTTACATTAGTCTCTCAACTACTCACGAAGTATGCTCAAATAACATCCCCACATCCTGGAAGACAAAGTGTGAGACCAAATGCTCCTGACAGACTTCTCTCAGCTAATTACATTGAAAAGCATCACCTGGAACAAGTTCCACCAACACCATCTCGACCTGTAGGTCAACGACAATGTCATGTATGCTCACATACAACACAAAGAGAAAAACATGTTAGAAAAGTTTCTACTTGGTGTCCGGAATGCAAAGTTGCATTGTGCCTTGAGTGCTTTGTTCTCTACCACACCTGTGCCAACTACTAAATACTAAATTCAGTAAAAGTGTAAAACAATGTTGTAAATAAGTATAATGGAAAGTGTAGATTTATCAAAATAATATTTATTTCATGAACAATTATTTTCCAAAAGGACTTATTTTATAAGGAGTTATTTTTGAAAAGGAATAAAAAATTATTTTTCAAGAGGACAAATAAAATGTATATTCTTCAAAACTCAAATGTAAGTATAATACTTGCTCGTTTGTGTACATGTGCGCATATGCATACATGCATGTGTGTGTGTGTGTGTGTGTGTGTGTGTGTGTGTGTGTGTGTGTGTGTTGCGGATGGTTTATGAATATATCTGAGTCATAGATTCTTCAAAACTCAAATGTAAGCATAATACTTGCTTGTTTATGTGTACATGTGTGCATATGTGTACATGCATGCATGTGTGTATGTGTGTATGTTTGTTGCGGATGGTTTATGAATATATCTGAGTCATCAATAGCATTAAAATGCAAAATCATTTATTTTTATTGGGATTTTGTGCGAAAACATAAAAAAAAATAACGCGATCATCATATGATGCTGGGAGCATTCTTCCGACAAACTTCCTGAGCATCATATGAGGATGGGAGCAGCGTAAGTGTTAATGAAGTTAAAGGAATGGAGACCTAACCTTAAAACATCTAGCTATCACAAGTATAATTCCCAGGATACATGAGAATAATAAGTGGTACTCACAAGCACTATATATAAATAGTAGGCTTAAGACACTATGTCAGAGCATGGAAATTACACATATCGAACTATGGAATAAATTTTACAAAAAAAGAGAGTTCTATAACAGAGATGGAATTCACCTTAATAGTAAAGGGACTGATTTACTATCAAAGATTGTATCATATAATTGAATAAAAACAAAAGGAATAGGCCAAACTAGTACAAATACCAATACCCTTGATAACAATAAACTAATAAAAAATACAGGGCTGTGGAGTCGGCACATAAAAAACCGACTCCGACTCCTCAATTTTTTGTCTATCCGACTCCGAAGGTATATTAATTCTAAATCTGCTATGATGATAATTACACAAGAGGCATTTCATCACCACCACGTGAAGCATCATCATCTGTGGTCATTGTTACGGTAACTTTGTCTGTAGTAAAGAATCTTGTAAGTGGTGCTTGTTGTTCAGTAGATTTCTGATCTTTTGTTAACTTTGAAGTAGTTGGAAGGTTTTTATTACTATCTTTCTCAATGACAACTTCTAAAATTTTGGGATGGAAACACTGCAAATGTCTTTTCAAATTTGATGCTCTGGTTGGTGCATTTTTATCAGAGCCAGTAAAACCACTGATTTTTGCTTCACATAATTTTTCATCATCATCATCTTCTATCATACACTGACACACAAAATGTTTCCCATCTGTGGTTATTGTAAAATATTAAAAAACTGCAGACTTTGTTGGAAGTGTCTTTGCCATTGTGAAAGGGGTTTTAGACTTGAAAGTTAAAAACTTATGAAATTTAGAAAGAACTCGAAATTAAATAAGCATTAAAAATAAAAAATATTATCTGAAAAGAAAAAATGAATTAATGGCATTAGTGTCTGAAATGGAAAACATTGTGTTTATTATTTAAGTGGTTTAACCACCATAGCTGCCAGTGATATCACACACAAAAACATATTTTATTAAAATTTATATTGAGGTCGGAGTCGGAGTCGGTACATTTTTACCGACTCCGACTCCAGCACCACCAAAATTGCTTCCGACTCCGACTCCGCAGCCCTGAAAAAATATAATTCAAACTCAAAAGAAAAAGGTCAACAAAGAAAGTAAAAGAGGTGCAAATAATATACCATCACAGAACAAGAACCAGACTAAATTAGCTACAAGCAAAATATTCCAAGGGTTCTTTGTCATTTTTCTATGTAAATGCAAGAAGTATCCGAGATAAAATAAATGAATTCAAGGCATACATAGGTATTGAAAATCCTGATGTTATGATTGTCACTGAAACTTGGACAAAATTCAGTATGATACCAAATAGTCCATTTAGTGAGAGAGATAATACTATTACTTATGAAATTGATGGCTATGAACTTTTTTATTATGAATGTAAATATTCAGAGGGTGGCGGAGTATTTATTTATGCCAAGACAAATCTGAATCCATTGAAGTTACCTCCGTTAAAGAAGAAATAGTTGAATCTGCATGGATAGATATTGGGCATAAAAATGCCAGGAAAATCAGGATAGGGGGTATCTATAGACCACCTAAGGGATGTTCAGTTGGAGGAATCCCCAAAAGTAGAGAAGAAAATAAACTTATCCGTGAAATAAAGTAATGACAAGCAATATTATTATTGTTGGAGATTTCAATTATAGGCATATAGACTGGGAAATATTACAAACACCAGAAAGTAATGAGAGATTCTTAGACTGTATAAATGAGAATACTAACTGGGTTAAACCAAAGGAGCCAACCAGGGCCGATGCCATTCTAGATTTAATTCTAACAAATAATCCAGATACCTTCCAGGATATCTCAGTTTCAGAAACACTAGCTTCAGGTGATCATTGTATCCTTCGGTTTAGTAGTTTGTAATTCAAGACCTAGTGAAAATAAAGTAGAAATCCCAGATTTTAAAAGAGGAAACATAAATGGAATAGTAATTGATCTGTGTCTAATAAATTGGACAGATATTCTACAGCCTGAACAGACAGTAACGAGTATGTGGGAAAAATTTAAAAGTATAATAATGAACATAGCTACAAAGGAAGCATATCCCAGTGTAAAATCAGAACTGGAAAAAATAAAAAACAACCTTGGATAAACTGCAATGTAAAAAGAGCAATCAGAGAAAAACAAAAGCATTTCATAAATTCAAAGGAACTAAAAATGGCTCAGACTCCGAAATATATAAAAGTAAAAGAAGCATTTGCAAGAAAACAATCAGAGATAGCAAACGAGACCTGGAAAAAAGCCTAGCCAAGAATTCAAAAAATAATCCTAAGAAGTTTTTCAGTCACTTCAATTTGAAAAGTAGTTAAAAAAAAAATTGGCCCCCTCCATATAGATGATGATCTTGAAATAACTGAACAATTAAACAAATACTTCTCATCAGTATTCACAAATAAAAATTTAAATATTCCTGATCTTATACTACAGGACAAGATAGAGAAATACAGTTGACCCTTGACTTACACTGTCACCATCTTACGTAATTTCGAGTTACGAGAAGCCCCCATTGACTGTAATTGATTCGTCTTACGTAATTATTTCGTGTTGCGTAATAGCTGCATAATCACAAATGCAGTGCATGACCACTCACTGGCAGGACCCAGGTATTTCACATTATTTCATTGTTATTTTTACTGTGCATTATATAAAGTGATACTGTATGAAGTGATTAATAATTTGGCAAATTAATAAGTCTAAATTAATGTCGAAAATTAATTTTTTATTATTAATTTTTAATATGTATTTTCTTTTACAGATGGTGTTTCTTAATAATAATTATTAATTACCATTATAATTCTGTTTATATACACTGTTTTTATCAAAAAATTTAATTTTATTATTATTTTCAATACTTTTTTGGGGTCCTGGAATGGATTACCCAATTTACATGTATTTTGCAGGGCTGTGGAGTCGGAAGCAATTTTGGTGGTGCTGGAGTCGGAGTCAGAGTCGGTAAAAATGTACCGACTCTGACTCCGACCTCAATATAAATTTTAATAAAATATGTTTTTGTGTGTGATATCACTGGCAGCTATGGTGGTTAAACCACTTAAATAATAAACACAATGTTTTCCATTTCAGACACTAATGCCATTAATTCATTTTTTCTTTTCAGATAATATTTTTTATTTTTAATGCTTATTTAATTTCGAGTTCTTTCTAAATTTCATAAGTTTTTAACTTTCAAGTCTAAAACCCCTTTCACAATGGCAAAGACACTTCCAACAAAGTCTGCAGTTTTTTAATATTTTACAATAACCACAGATGGGAAACATTTCATGTGTCAGTGTATGATAGATGATGATGAAAAATTATGTGAAGCAAAAATCAGTGGTTTTACTGGCTCTGATAAAAATGCACCAACCAGAGCATCAAATTTGAAAAGACATTTGCAGTGTTTCCATCCCAAAATTTTAGAAGTTGTCATTGAGAAAGATAGTAATAAAAACCTTCCAACTACTTCAAAGTTAACAAAAGATCAGAAATCTACTGAACAACAAGCACCACTTACAAGATTCTTTACTACAGACAAAGTTACCGTAACAATGACCACAGATGATGATGCTTCACATGGTGGTGATGAAATGCCTCTTGTGTAATCATCATCATAGCAGATTTAGAATTAATATACCTTCGGAGTCGGAGTCAGTTTTTTATGTGCCGACTCCACAGCCCTGGTATTTTGGGGTTTGACTTACGTCATTTTCAAGTTAAGTAACTCATCTCAGAATGGATTAATTACGTAAGTCGAGGGTCGACAATAAATGAATTAAGGGTAGCAAAACTAGATATCCTAAAAGCAATAGATAAATTAAAAATGGAAAAATCTCCAGGGCCAGATGAAATGCATCCAATAGTCATAAAAGCTGCCAAAAAGAATATAGCACAGGCACTAGAAATTATTTTTAATAAATCGTTGATATGTACTGAAATTCCAGAGGATTGGAAGCAAGCAAATGTGGCTCCAATTTTTAAAAAAGGAAATAGAAACCGCAAAAAATTACAGACCCATCAGCCTCACCTCCATTATTTGCAAATTACTCGAAAGTATCATTAGAGGTAAAGTTACTGAGTTCCTTGAAGGGTGCAACCTTATAAATGATAGTCAGCATGGCTTTTGAAATGGAAGGTCCTGTCTAACCAACTTGATTGAATTTTATGATGGAGTCCTATTGCATTTGGACAAGAAAGAGCCAATAGATATAGTATACTTAGATTTTGCAAAGGCATTTGATACTGTTCCTCATGCAAGATGGTTGGTAAAAGTTAGAGCCCATGGTATAAGAGGTCATATAGCTGACTGGATAGAAGAATGGCTGAGAAACAGAAAACTGTTTTCATCTAAATGGAAATAAGTCTACTTGGAGACCTGTATTGAGCGGAGTCCCACAGGGGTCTGTGCCGGGACCTCTGCTTTTTGTTGTCTATATATATAAATGATCTAGAGGAAGGCCTATCATGTAAAACCTCAAAATTTGCTGATACAAAATTAGCCCATAATGTTAAGTCAGTAGCAGGAGCAATGACAATACAAAAAGACAGAGTACTAGCCTGGGCAGATAAGTGGGAGACGAGATTTAATGTTGATCAATGCAAAGTTATGCATATTGGGCCCAAAAATCCAGAATTTGAATTAAAAATGATAAAGAGAAAGACTTGGGTGTCACTGTGACTAATGAACTTAAACCCTCAAATCACTGTATGGAAATCAGAAATAAAGCAAATGCTAGACTCAATCTCATGTAGAGACACTGAATACAAATCACCCAATATTATAAAGCAACTATACATTTCATATGCAAGACCCCTCCTTGAATACTGTATTCAATTTAATAGTCCCTATTTGATACAAGATATTGAAAAACTGAAAAAAGTATAGAAACAAGCAACAAGAATGATCTCATCTCTAAGACAATTGACATACAGGAATACCCCGCTTTACGATGCTTCATTTTACGAAACCCCGGGTTTACGAAATTGTATTTGCGCTAAATAAAAAATTAAATTAAGAAATATAAAAGACAAAAATAAAATGCGTACGTCGCGCATACCACAATCTAATATTCTGCATTACAGCAGTGCTTAGTTAGCTCAATTTTAAGACAAAAATAATATGCTTACGTCGCGCATACCATACTGTACTGTACTCTATTACGTATTCTTTTCGTACATTGCAATTACAGTACCCATCATCAATTATGCCAAAACGAAAGTGTGATAGTAAAGACTGTGACGTTAATCAGAAGAAACGAATCCAAAAGCATGTCTACTGACGCATCTATTAATGAAAACTAAATTTGCATATGTAATGTTTTGTACTATTTCTTTGTTCATTGCTTACATTTTTATTGTATTTCTTTGTTCATTACTTTCGTTTGTATTATTTCTTTGTTCATTGCTTTCATTTCTATGTTAATAAACATTTTTTTCTGCAAAATTTGCTGTTTTATAACCTTTTTTTTTTTATTTTTTAAGAAAAAAACGTAACCCAAAATATAACATTATATGTATGGGAAATAATGCTCTGCTTTACGAACACCTGCTTTACGAACGGGCACTAGGAACGGAATAATTCGTAAAGTGGGGTATTCCTGTATAAGGAAAGACTGGCGTATCTAAACATGTTGTCATTAAAAAGGAGGAGGTTAAAGGGTGATATGATAGAGGTGTATAAAATGATAAAAGGGTTGGATAAGATAGATTTTGATTCTCTTTTCATTAAAGATCACAATAACCAGACTAGAGGTCATAGTATGAAATTATTTAAGCCAAGATGTAGAACAAATTTAAGAAAACATAGTTTTACAAACAGAGTAAGTTTTGGAACAGTCTGACAGTAGTAGTGGTGACTTCAGATACACTTGATTCTTTCAAAAGAAGGTTGGATAGTTTGATGTCTGCAAGGGACATCTGGTGATAGTGTTTAAGCCCATTTTTATTGCATGAATGGTACTAGTTTATTTCATATATATTATGTGCATTTAGGTGATAAATCCCACAGCTCAACACAAGTATTGTGGGATATAGGGAGGCAGCATCTTGGGTTAGGGGATACTCTCTGTCCTTACACATCCCATTTAAAAAGATTCCTCTGCTGAGCGGTGCCCCCCATAGTACTGTAAGGTATTGAAAAATTCATGATCTTCACTTGCCCCACAAACACCTTTAAATGGGAGACCCAAAATGGGTGCACACAAATTTCTACATTACTGTACAGTCTTTACAGCCACACCTACACTTTTCCTCCTAAGTATATATATTGTAATGTATATGGTTGTAAATTGTGACTTGATCCGCAATTGATATGGGCCGTGACTTATTTTTGGTTGGCAAGGTACTGGTATTGATGGGTACCGTAATGAAATTGACTGGATTCTTTGGATCTGATATATTTGCATGTCAGTTATAAATAGATATAGACTGTAACATATTTGTGGATAGTAGCCTATTATGACTTTGATCCTCTGGATCCAGAGATTCTATCTCTAGTTTTAAATTGATAATTAACTAGTTTTGTAAAAATTGGTGGTTGCCAATGTATAGGCAGTTTTTACATAGTGGAGCCACCTCGATGGGCCAAAGTGGCCCCTAGTGTACCCACTATGAAAATTTCTTGTTCTTATGTTCTAATAAACCCTAGCTAGATATTGGTATTGGTATCAGTTAAAAAGCAATATCAGTACATCCCTAATATATATACGAGTCATTCAAAGAATCTACTATGCTATAACTAAATCTACTATGGTATATTATAACTAAAATCTATTTTCACACATCTGCTTTATAATTTTTTATGCCCTAAAGGTTCTTCTGCGAGACACTAATAAGAAAAAATTATTTACATCTGAACTGTCTATAGGTGAAAAAATTTTGAAATATTTATATAGCTTTAGATGACTTTTATGACTTGGATAACTTCAATAGGTCTGAGTGGCTTCACATTTTCTAAATGTAATGTGAAGTTAAATTAGTAATCAGGGGCTATAGACTCTGTCTCTGAACTGTCTGGGAACTGGAATTTTATCAAAACTGACAGGACTACTTCCTTGATGATTACAGCTCAATATGCAATAATAAAACTTAAAAGTAAATATAATCTGCATCATATCTCCCTTCAACATAACCTCTCGAAACTAAACATGCCCAGTTCCTTTCCTTTAATCTTTTGCTGTATTCCAATCTTCTTCGGTTAGGGATAAGCTTGGTTGCCCTACATTGCACACCTTCAAACATATCAATATCAAGATCTACAACCTATATATGCATTGGCAGATGCAAACAATATGGCCTTCAATGAAGACAAATTTGAACTAATTAAGTATGGACCAAATAAATGCCTAAAAGGACAATTCAACTACACTGGACCCACAAGAAAAGCTATTATATGAACTGATCATATAAGGGATCTCAGGGTTATATTATCTGAAGATGCAACAGGCACATTGACAAAATAACCTCATCATGTGAAAATAAAAACCCACTAATAAACAGTTTATTTCCACAACAGTTTCGATGCCCACTGGCATCCTCCTCAGGTGGATACAGAAACACGAATGAACCAAAACAAGAGGGAAAAACAGTCCAGGGACTGACCATTAAGAAATTTGCACCTAGGTTAGATCCCATTCTCCCGACACCGGAAGGGCATTTTCATCAAGTACATTCGCACAAATTTAAAACTATCTTCCTGTTCTAAACATACAGATTCTATTATTTTTTTTTACATAATTATTACATTTATTATTAAATTTATTACAGAAATTATAAATTTATTATTACATTGGTTATTATATTGTTGTTTATTATACAGAACTTATAAACCAAAAAACGAATGAAAAAGGCGATTAGGAAACAATCCAGAGACCATTGAGAAATTCGCACCTAGGTTAGATACTGTTCTCCCAACACCGGAAGGGCATTTTATTACAGGGTCCGCTTATAAGTACATTCCCACAAATTAAAACTATCTTCTTGTTCTATACATACAGATTCTAATATTTTGACATAATTATTGCATTTATTATTGCATTTACATTTTTTAACATTCATTATTATTACCTTTACCCTAATTATTAAATTTATAATATTACCTTTATTATTACATCTGTTGCATTTATATTTATTTCCACATTTATTACTTCCATTATTACATTTACTAAAAGCGAGTAAGGAAACAATCCAGACCCAAAAAATTCAGATTTGGAACATTTTTAAGGATTTAAAATATCCCGAGTGGTTTATCAGAAAGGCGCATTTTAAAGCCAGAAAATCTTTTTATGCCCCTCGGGAACCTTCAGTTAACCAAAAACAATATGAGAGTTTGTCTTACACTGCCGGCTTAGAAAGAGTAAAACCATTGACGAAAGATTTTAAGTTTGCTTTGGCATTCAAATATTCATCTACCGTGAAAAGTAAATTGGTTAGGAATAACGTTGCAAAAGAGGAACAAGCCTGTGTCTACAGCATTCCCTGTAAAAGTTGTGATTTAGTATAATGTGGGAGAAACTGGAAGAAATATTGAAACCTGTATTAAAGAACACAAATATGCCTTCAGAAGTTGTAATACTAATAATGCCATTTTTTATCAGGCCAGCCAAAATAATCATGCTATAGATTGGGAATCAAGTAAGGTACTTTATAAATGTAATAATTATGTCAAAAGAAAAATAATAGACTGTGTGTATAGAAAAAGTAGATAATTTTAATTTGTGCGAAGGTACTTATAAGTTAGACCCTTTAATGAGATTCTTGGTCAAAAAATCCCTTACGGAGTCGTGGGAACATGTTTGAACCTAAGTATGAATTTCTTAAAGGTCTGGATTGTTTCCTTACTCGCCTTTAGTAAATGTAATAATGGAAGTAATAAATGTGGAAATAAATATAAATGCAACAGATGTAATAATAAAGGTAATAATATAAATTTAATAATTAGGGTAAAGGTAATAATAATAAATGTTAAAAAATGTAAATGCAATAATAAATGCAGTAATTATGTCAAAATATTAGAATCTGTATGTATAGAACAAGAAGATAGTTTTAATTTGTGAGTTTTAATTTGTGGGAATGTACTTATAAGCAGACCCTGTAATAAAATGCCCTTCCAGTGTCGGGAGAATGGTATCTAACCTAGGTGCGAATTTCTCAATAGTCTCTGGATTGTTTCCTAATCGCCTTTTTCATTCGTTTTTTGGTTTATAAGTTCTGTATAATAAACAACAATGTAATAACCAATGTAATAATAAATTTATATTTTCTGTAATAAATAATTATGCAATATTAAATGTAATAAATTTAATAAATGTAATAATTACATAAAAAAAATAAAATAATAATAATAGAATCTGTATATTTAAAACAGGAAGATAGTTTTAAATTTGTGCGAATGTACTTGATGAAAATGCCCTTCCGGTGTCGGGAGAATGGGATCTAACCTAGGTGTGAATTTCTTAACGGTCGGTCCCTGGACTGTTTTTCCCTCTTGGTTTGGTTCATTCGTGTTTCTGTATCCACCCGAGGAGGATGCCAGTGGGTGTCGAAACTGTTGTGGAAATAAACTCTGTCTATTAGAGTGGGTTTTTATTTTCGTATTTTGACCTTCACGTAGAAAAAAGTGAAGTTTTTTGAACCTCATCATGCAAACAACTAATAGGATATATACTGAGAACATTCAGAACTAGCGACAGTATGACCATGCTTACCCTGTGGAAATCACTTGTTCTTCCATGCATCAACTACTGCTCTCAATTATGGTTTTCCCACAAACAGAATGAATTGCAAAAAATTGAGGGCCTACAAAGAACCTTTACCACATATTAAACAACCTGATAAGCAACAGGTGAGTAAAAACAAATTAAACTACTGGGATAGGCTCAGAGACCTTGACCTTTATTCCACAGAGAGGAAGGTTAGAGATACATCCTAATCTATACCTGGAAAATTCTAGATGGGCTTTTAGTTACCCACAATACCAAACCAATTGTGCCCACCTCAACAAGAACTGGCAGAATGTGGCAAAAACATCACCTCCCACCAAACAGCCTGAGAAGGATTCAAACCCTCGAATATAATATATCTCTAGGCAGGGTTTTCGCCTGTTTAACTCCTTGCCTCAGTACCTTAGAGATAGATATAAGTGCAATCCCAATAGATACTTTTAAAACACACTTGGACATGTTTGCCAATATACCTGACCAACCCACAGTGCCAGGGTATTCCTCTGCCAGACCAGCCCTCACAAATTCAATAGTGGCCCCACCTCAAGAGGCGCTGAATGGACTTCGTGAGAATAGTGCACCCTTGAGGCAAAAGTGCTTCAATGTAAATTCATGCCTAAGGTGAGGGGAACAAGCATGAATGCAGTATCCTAAGTGAGGACATAAGCATTACAGAATTTACAGATGACTTCCTTACTCTTATAACTAACATTCCTCTTAATAATACTTAGCATTTTATTTACCTTATTTCTAGCCTCTAAGAACTGCTTAGAAAACTAAATTAATAGCTACCTACTAACTATAACTAACTTTGGCAATTTTGCACAAGAAATGAAGGTAAATATTTACTATTACAGCGGTCTTTACACCAGTTTTAAAAGATGGTTTTCAATATTTTTCAATGTACTAAAAAATATAAATTTCACCTTTAAAACTGGCTGAACCTAAAACAACCTAAGCAAACCTAACCTAACTGATTCAAATTAAAATCAGTGGAAGTACCATTTTTTTTACCCTTTTCCTGTTAGAGAGTTTAAGCTTCAATAACTCTAACAAGTCATTTGTGACGGAAATGACTATCATTTTTTGGTAATTATTCATTTTTTGGCCCAGTCTCTTTTTATAATGAGAGCAAACTTTTCTGGTCAATTTTGAGGTGTTCTGCACGAATCTGCCATCCGTTTCCTGTGCAAATGCGTGGTTTTCGAGATATCATCATCTTGAAAACTACGCATTTGCACAGGAAATGGATGGCAGTTTCGTACAAAACACCTCAAAATTAACCAGAAAAGTTTGCACTCATCATTTTCATTTAAACTAACGAATTTAAACGAAAATATCATGACTTAACCTAACCAATCATCAAGGGCGTACAGTTGACCTAACTGGTATCACGTACTGAACTGTCCGCAAAACATTAGGACCGATCAATTTGTGATGCATAGTCTTTACGGGGGCTCTGCCCTCATACCCCCCTGAGACCTAAATTATACAAATGATAATGTAATAACATGTGCCAACCTTGCATGGGTAGTCTACTAAATTTCACCTGCCCTTAAACTGAAACGAGACACGTTTATTTTTAGGATTTTTTTTTACGATACCTAAAGACCTTCTGGTCTTTTCTTAAAATACAAGCACTATTGCATTTAGGGCAGGTCATGGATGTCTTAATTATTCCGTGATTGAAAAAAAAGGTCTAAACTCTTGTCTTCATCGAGGGTAATATGGCGGATCATGTCTTCAAACTCAAATATGCATAACTGACACGTCATACTTCATCAAAAAAAAAAAAACTAAAAAGAGTTCAACAGACAAAAAATTGCTAAAAATGATTTATTTGTAAAACAGGACAAATTGAATTACGCAGAAGTAGCCAGAATCACCAAAAATAAGAAATATTCACCAAATAGTCAATAAATATATATTGAAAAAACACCAAAAATAGGAAATATATTTTAATAAAAAAAAACATTTTATACAAATTTGCACAAGATAATATATATATTTTCTTATTCAGTTTTGATTGGTTATTCAATATATATTGCTGTTATAGCTGTGTGTGACTAGATCAAAAAACAAATAATAACCCATTTTTTTAATTCAACACATTGAAAAACATTGAAAACCAGCTTTTAAAACTTTCTACTAGAGACTGGTGTAAGAGTAAAGAAATACCGAAATGAAGGTCAGATTTGAACAAAACATACTAAATTACGCTAGAAAAGTATAGATTTGACTATAATCTTGGGTCATGTATTTTACTGCATATTAATCTTTTACAAATATATTTATATATATACTTAATAGTTATGGTATTTCACACGGTTTAAATCATTAAGATCAAATAGGCCTTGGCGAAGCTTACTCATTCCAAAAATCTACAGTATAAAGTTTAGGTCTAGTTTACCTATCTAAGAATTTTCCCAGTTGTTTAAACTGGTCGCAAGGTGGGCTAAACTGTGATAAGCTAGGCCTAGTCGCTATTACGGTAGCCTTGCCTAATCACTAAATTGGAAATTTCGAGTCATGAAGACAATTTTAGGAACCTAGGCCAATCATATCAAAACGTAAAAACATGGGTTATCATCTTGTACTAAGCCTATTCCTTCTAAATCAGAACATATTAAATTTGGCCTATTACAGTTATTATACCAGTATAACATAACCATTAACGAAGTCATGAAATAGTTCATTACGAAAATATTCTAACTAAAAACTCCTTGATGTAGGCTATTTCATATTAGGAGGGGTCAAAATAATGGAATGAAGTTCAAGATGGCGACACATATATTATCAAGGAAAATGATTTTAATTAAATAATAAAGTATATACATCATAATATAATAGGTTATTGACTTTATTAGTAACATACGTTAAAAAAATGTAGTTCTAAAAAATAAATAAGAGTAATCTGCCTGGTATTCACTTGGTCTAGTTGATACTATAAATAACGAAATATTTTGCCTCTTTCTGAAGAAATCTGGAAGGGAAACAAAATATTGACGAAATAACACTTGAAAACCTTTTCCAGATATAATTCTATAGAATTCAATTCTTTTCTTTACATTGCAATAGCATGCGAAGTTAATCTATGAATGACTATGATTAAGTACCTTAAAATGTACATTACATATATATACATATATATATATATATACACATTCACACACACACACATATATATATATATATATATAGCAAACCCACAGGAAAAGGTGAATTATGAAATTCGATAAATTCCATAAAACATTACCATATTGACAAAGGTAATACAATAATAAATTAAACAATAATACATTTAAAAACTAAAAATTAAAAAAAGGTATTAAGAAAAATTATTTATATATATATATATATATATATAATATATATATATTTTTTTTAACTGCAAACAACACAGTATAATTAATGTAAAGAACGACGCTTGTGTAGAAGAACGTTCCGCATAAGATGAGGAGGGAGAACGAACAAATGAAAAATGAGGTAACCACCCGGGAATCGAACCCGGGATCTTCCGATTGCCGGTCAGATATGCTATCCCTACACCATGGGCCTCGATTAATCAGAAGTCGTAATTCTCCTACATACGAGCAGAAACCAATGCCCTGAGGGGGCACCTTCGCATGCCGTACATATATATATACATTTTAACTGCAAACAACACACAGTATAATTAATGTAAAGAACGACGCTTGTGTAGAAGAACGTTCCGCACAAGATGAGGAGGGAGCATATCTGACCGGCAATCGAGAGATCCCGGGTTCGATTCCCGGGTGGTTACCTCATTTTTCATTTGTTCGTTCTCCCTCCTCATCTTGTGCGGAACATTCTTCTACACAAGCGTCGTTCTTTACATTATTTATACTGTGTGTTGTTTGCAGTTAAAATATATATATATATATATGTACGGCATGCAAAGATGCCCCCTCAGGGCATTGGTTTCTGCTCGTATGTAGGAGAATTACGACTTCTGATTAATCGAGGCCCATGGTGTAGTCACGCAGTGGTTCCCAAACTTTTTTTACTCACGGCGCACTTTAGAACAAGTAAACATATTGTGGCGCACTTTGTACATAAATTCGAAAATTTATTCAAGAGGTATTTATACATATACTTTATTACGAATTTCAGTTTGTATTTTTCACATTTTGAAATATAATCTTGCTCTTTCGCGGCGCACCTAATTACATCTCGCGGCACACCAGTGCGCCGCGGCGCACGGTTTGGGAACCACTGCCCGGGGCCGGGCCGGGCGGGCGGGCCGGGCGCCGCCGCCGCCACTGTAGTGGATAGCATATCTGACCGGCAATCGGAAATCCCGGGTTCGATTCCCGGGTGGTTACCTCATTTTTCATTTGTTCGTTCTCCCTCCTCATCTTGTGCGGAACGTTCTTCTACACAAGCTTCGTTCTTCATATATATATATATATATATATATATATATATATATATATATATATATGCGCCTCGGTGGTGTAGTGGTTAGCTACGAATCCATCGGCCCCGGGTTCGAGACCCGGTGACGGCAGCCGGCGCGCAGCAAAACCCAGCTGTGCATCCTTCCACACAATAAAAGAAAGTGATTGGTAGATAAATGGGTACCCTAAGTGGCCTAGTGGTTAAGACGCTGGGCTACTGGTGGGGCGTGGTTTGGATTCCACATTAAACTGTAGGTCTAAGGTGGAGTGAAAAGCTTGACCTTCGTCAGAGTGAACAATTCGGGCGGAAGCTAATCAAATGTATATATATATATATAATATATATATATACACGCCTCGGTGGTGTAGGTGGTGTAGTTGTTAACATCACCGACTACAAATCCACCGGCCTTGGGTTCGGTTCCTGGCGACGGTAGGCGGCGCGAAGCTGTTCATCCTTCCATACAAAAAAAAAATTGGCTGGTAGATAAATGGTTACCTTGATTAACCTAGTGGTTAAGACGCTGGACTGCTGACTGGGAGGTCGTGAGATCGAGTCCGGAGAGGACTTTGGAATTTCACGTTAAGCTGTAAGTTTAGAGCTTGATCTTTGTCAGAATTAATAATTCAGGCGAAAGGAAAACCAAGGTTACCAAGGTATATATGATAAAGTAATTTATATAATGTTAATGAAGAGTTACTAAATTTCCTAACTATGCACGCATATAAAAGTTTTTGACAACAGGATCAAGAAACAATGATAATAAATACTGTAGAACTACATACCCTACAAAATCAATATGTGCTCATACATATCCGGAATGTACTTCTTCATTAAAAAAAAATTACATTGACCAATAAACAAGCAAAAATACATACTTGATCAGTATCTCATTTAATTTGGTGAAAATATCTTTAAATTAGCTTGTGCTTTGATTATCCTCAATGTATACAGCAACACAAGAATAATTAGTAGTAGCAGTAAAGTATGAATAGACAAGAATTTTCTTTTTCCGTCAATAAAAATAGTGATGAACGAAAATTTATAGAAAAGAAGGATATGTATAATGAAAAGAATAGGTACAGACTTCATTCACACCATGCGTACACTTATCTCGTGTACCCAACTACGCACCAGTGAACAGTGGAAAATAAAGGATAGTATGAAACACTAGACTACTTTATGTAATCTACACCATGATTCTGTTTGAAGTTTTTTATTATTATTTATATACGAAGTCATCATTTCAACGCCGCATCATTTCTGGGAAAGAAAGGCCACCGTACTGAGAAAACAGTATAGAACCTTTTATGTTAAGTAATAAGGTTATAACTGCTAGAAAATTTAGAAGAGGACAAGAGCCCTTATTATCCAAAGCAATACGATGACTGGGCTGATAAATGCACCATTACTTGTAAACTGTAGGCTTATTGTACAAAGTTCATCACATAAGTACTAATTAAATTAGTGAATAATTGTTGTTTACAATTGACCTAGACTGATATGGTTTTCACTTTTTAAGTTTGGTGCATTGTGGCACTTCTTTTGGACGATGCCGACGTCCTCTCTGTTGTGTAAAGTTGAACAGGGCGGGTGTGTTGTGAGAACTCTCTCTTTACGGTGAAGTATTTGGTAGTTTAGAAGTAATTAAGCAGTTGTTGCACTGTGACTACTTAGTTCGTTAATGCAAATTCTAGTCAGCTTAGAAAGAAAGAACACATATAAAGTAATTTGTTGTTTTATTTTGGTTAGATCAAACGCATCGGTCTAGGTAAGACTAAACAGGACCCTAGGGTTTGTCTGGTAGATGAGCTAGTCCAATTAACGTAGGCCTAACTTAAAGTTGCCTTCGCAGCGCCGCCGAGTATAGGTCCTAGGATTTTAAGCGTTATCTATTCGTTCCAATTATGATTACGTTTTATTGCTTTGATAGGGCATCAAAACCCATAACCGAATGGAATGCAAATTAGTTGATATATAATTACTTATATTTACAAACAAAATCTGGATCTAACTTAATTTACCTTGCTTAGCCTAATGACTAAGTTTTACTTAAATGTTCCATTTCTAAAAATTTGCCAAATTTGTATCATTTAAAATTCAGTACAACATACAAATGGAAGACTAATTTTAGACTATGAATATTAAGCGACCATTAGAATTATTTACTTGATTGCAACATTCAGACAAAGGGGCTTGCAAATATGGGTTTATTTTGTGATCTGAGTTTGATTAAGTAAATTTTATTTTTAAAAACACAAATTTAATGTCATTTCCTGTCTGGAAACATTATAGACCTATGGCTTATGTAGGCTTTAGGCCTTATAAATTACATAGCTTACTTATTAGATCCTAGCAACATAGCTTTGCCCATAATTAGGCCTATTCTAATCTGGCATTTACAGTAGGAGGTTATAATGAGGCCAAAATCAGTCACGAAGCCTTTTATTCCTCAAATACTCATATTTTTATTTAGTACATAATTTTATGCTATTTGACAAATCTTGAAACTGAGCTTTCATTAATAATTAATTTTTAGCGTAACTGATGAACTAGTTAGCCTAGTTAATTATCGTCTACTTAAAATTTTATCTTGAATATGTAATAACTTTAAACTCCCATATATTGCAGTTACTTTTGAAGTCTTACTTTTTACTTTTAACTCTGTAAGGTAGGCTGAGATTTGTTTTGGCTTTTGTTAAAAAATATGAATGATGTGTTTTAATGGTTTGTGCGATCATAAAGTGAATATTCTTTACAGAATGATCGTTTTGATACGGTATCATTGACGAATAGATTATTTGATCGCGACCAAAGCAATTATGATGGAATATCATTGACGAATAGATGACTGCTTTATTTTTTGTTGAAAGGATAATCATTGCCCAATATAATTCATTCCATTTTTAAGGAATTTTTACTGCTGGGCAAAAGTCAAAAGGGCACCTAATCTTGTAATAAAAGGGTTCTTGATAAATGCAAAAAGGGCACAACAGAAGAAAAATGTAGAATAACCTCACTCGTGTCTTATATGACAGTAAAGGAAAGAGACCCAAACAAGAAATTGAGAGAGAGCAGAAAATAGTGGTAGATGTGAAGGACACTTCATAATATTATTAAGAAGATATATTTTCATGAAAATCAAGACAAAAGCAAAAAATAGTAAAAACAAAATAGCTCAAGATAATTATAAAATAAAATTATATTCCCTCATCTCCTGTTTGAAAAAACTCTTGGCACCAGCAACTCCTTCCTTTACTTCTTCAGATCTTCCAAGCTGTTTACAATTGGTTTTCTCTTATGGACTATGGAGAATATCGATCATAGAAAACATTTGTATAAATAAAAGGGCATACCATAATATTTCTCCTTGCTAAGAATTTTTCACATTTGATTACTTTAACTTAAATAATAACATATATATAATAACTGTACTTTTGAAAAAGTGGGCAAGGGGCACAACACTGGTGGGACAAATGAGGCTGACTGCTAGGGCAATATGAAGAACCACTGGGACAAAATCCCAGTAGTTTCTATGTAAAAAAATGCCTGATATAATTACAGTCATATCATGGAAGTTCACCTCACTCAAACGTTTACAAAAATTGACTCGTAGCGCCCTCCCATGTGAACTTTACAAATTACAAATTTCATTTGGAGTGGCTGGTAATTTTAAATCAGGGCCAGGATTTGTTACATAGTGTGCTTTTTATGATTGTAATAACATACAGATTAGAGTAAGCAAGAACACTGTAATTTTTCATTTCTTTCCGAGAACTAAAACGTGTAGAGTATGGTATATAATCGTTAAGTTGTAAAAATAGTTGTAGGTTATATGATTTATCCGGCTTAAAGAATTTACATGAGTGGAGAACTACGTCGTTGCTAGTGTCGTAACACCACTTCCCATCGATCAGCGAAATTAAACATTGCGTCTGAAAATTAGTTGGATGAGAGACCGTCCTCTGCGTCCAGATTATGCAGCGACCTGTGGTTTGGACTCCACGTAAACGTGTAAGTTCCCTCCGTCATATGACCTTATATGTTGTGAAGGTTAAACAACCCCATCGAAAAAAAGTAGACGATGTTTTTAATTGGTAGAAAGCGAGGAATCAGACATCGTCCTGATGGATTTGGGACTTGGAAAGGGTAAAAACGTCACAAATTGACAAATGTAGACCACAGTGAATAGTCTTTAAACTACTAGTATAATAAAATTATGATATAGCAAACGAAGAAGCGTTGGTGCCACGTTTTGCTGGTTACATTTCATTATGGTTGATTTCTCATACCGTATTGAAAAATGTAAATAACATTAACGCCGTACCTACTATAGAGTATTGTAGCTGGTTCCTTCTTGGTGCTACTTGTAGTTGCCGGGAAGAATGAAGGATACGAGAGGCAAGCTATCGCTTTGTTGGGTATCTCTTTTAGGGGCCTCTCGTGTCCTCTTCTCTCCCTGTCGTTTGGGGGGTTGGCGTCTTGAAGGAAAAGCCGGTCGTTTTCAGAGTTTATTGAGTTCTTGGTTGGCTGAGGTTATTTAACAGAAGATTTTGTTATTTTATATACAGCTGAATTAATTAATATATATATAAATTTATGTACAATACTTATTTATAAAGATTATATATGATTCTTAAAATTACACATGATAAAATATATACAATTTGGTACGCGCAAAATTGGTTTGTCGGTAACTAATATAAAAATAATATAAATGCGGAAAATTAACTGCGCGGCCCCACACTACTGCCCACCCCGAGAAGCGGAGCACGTATATCAAAAGTAGAAATATTCGGGTCTTGATTTGAATCGGATCCTTCGTCCAGCTCGCGTTGATCCTCGGTCGGCCTCGTTTCCGGTTGTTGCGTTGTCCTGCGCGCCCGTCCTGAGGTCTGTATTTGCTACCTCCGAGGTGCGTCCTCCATCGTCCTTTTTCCTTGCGTGCTTTTTCTCCGATCCGATGTCGTCCGATTGTGCGCCCGGTACCTGTGTGGGACCTGAAACTATATACGCCGGTTTTAAACGATTAATTGAAATGGCTTCTGATGATCCGTTAGTTTTTTCTATTACGAAGTACTTATCGTGGCGTTCGAGAACACGGAAAGGTCCTTGATATGGTGCCTCGAATGGTTTTCGAACGCGGTCGATGCGTACCCATACGTGGCTTGATTTGTGGAGTTCCGATGGAATGAATGATTTGGGGGCTGAGTGAATGTTTCCTTGAGAGAGTTGGGCGAAATCGATTTGCGTCATTTTCTTGGCTAATTCGGAGATGAATTTTGAATTGGATTTTGACGACGAATTGGCGATCATTGGCCTCGGGCATAATAGGGTGGTTCCGGTGACGGTGGTGAACGGTGAATAACCCGATTCGTTGGGGAGACTGCGTAAACCAAGGAGAACTATGGGTAAAGCGGGGAGCCAATCTTGTTTTCGAGCGATGATTGCTGTCTTGATGGTGCGATGAGATCTTTCAATTATTCCGTTGGTCTGAGGGCGATACGACAAAGTTCTTAGTCGGTGAAATCCGATGAGAGCTGAGAGTTCCCTAAAGAGTTCGGATTCGAATTGGGATCCGCGGTCCGTTATGACTTGCAGTGGTACACCAAATCTTGAAATCCATACATCGAGAAATGCGTGTGCTATTGATGTGGCTGTAGTATCAATCAGAGGATATGCTTCTATCCATCTTGTGGCACGATCGATGCAGGTTAGGAGATATCTATATGGGGAAGGATATGTTTGACCGGGCAAAGTGGTTGGCGGTAAGGGACCGACGATGTCGATATGTACCGTTTCAAATCTTGAACTTGGTAAATCGAAGGGGGTTATTTCTGATTTTGTATGGCGAGAAATTTTTGAGGATTGACATGATTCACAATTTCGGGACCAAGTTCGAATATCCTTATTCATTGAGGGCCAAAAGTATCTTGATTTAATGATACGAAGTGATTGCTTGATGCCTGGATGAGAAATATTATGAAATTGATTGAAGATGGAAGATCGATGCTGCTTGGGAACAAAAGGACGGGGATATGGCGTGGATGTATCGCAATATAAAGTTGTATTTTCTGGAAACGGGAACGGCTTGAGACGTGGGAGAAATTCTTGCGTTTCTTGATCTTTTTGTTGAGATTCCGCGATTGCTGATAAATCGAAAGCGTCGATATGTACTGCGTTTACGTTGCGTGAAAGGCAGTCCGCTACGACGTTTTCGGATCCACAGATATGTATTACATCGCATACGTATTCCGTGATGGCAGACCAATGACGTTGTTGTCGGTCTGTCTTGGCTCGTAAGGGACTCTTGTAGGCAGAAACCATCGGTTTGTGATCCGTGAAGAGTATTACTTGACGACCTTCTAAAAATTGACGGAAATGCAGGACGGCTAGGTATGCTGCGAGTAATTCTCTATCGTATGCGGCGTACGCTTGCTGAGTTGTAGTTAATTTCTTGGAAAAGAAGGCGATGGGAACTGGTGTGCTGTCGATTATTTGATGAAGAACTGCTCCAGCTGCTATTTGTGAGCAGTCCGTAACTAAATGAAGGATTGAGCTTGATGGAAGAGGATGACAAAGCGTAACGGCGTTCCGTAGTGCATCCTTGACATCTTGAAAGGCTTGAATTGCTTCGTCGTTCCACTGTAGACTTTTGCTTTTGACTTGAGTTCTGACGATTTCACTTAAAGGTGAGACTAAATCGGCGTAACGGGGTATCATATGGCGATAGAATCCCGTCATTCCTAGGAATCTTCTGAGGCTTTGGTAATCTTGCGGTTGGGGAATATCTTGAATTTCGGAGACTTTGTTTACAGGAGGACGAATGCCTGCTGGGGAAACTTCATGACCCAGAAATTCAATTTTGGATTGCTGAAATATGCATTTTTCTAAGGAAATTCTTAAATTGTGTTCTTGAAGGATCTTGAATACGCGTTCTAAGTCTTTCAAATGGTCAACTGCGTTATTTGAATGGACTAAAATATCGTCGAGATACACAAATACGCAGTCAACTCCTCTGAAAATTGTATCCATGAAGCGTTGAAATGTTGCAGGGGCGTTTCTTAAACCAAATGGCATGTATAAATACTGAAATAAACCAAATGGAGTTGTTATAGCCGTTTTCTCGATATCTTCTGGGTGGACTGGAATTTGGTGATATGCTCTGACTAGATCGATTTTGCTAAAGCATGATTTTCCGTGCAGAGATGTTGACAGACTTCTTATATGAGGAAGTGGATATCTGTCCGGTTTCGTGACAGCGTTTAGGCTTCTATAATCACCACACGCCCGCCATTCGCCTGGTATCTTCTTCGGAACGAGGTGTAACGGTGAGGCCCATGGTGATTTTGAGGGTTCTATAATTCCATCTTGAAGTAAGTTGTTGAAAGTAGCCTTAGCTGAGGATAATTTATCGGGTGGAAGACGTCGAGGGCTTGCAAACACTGGTGGTGCGCTGCCAGTGTCGATGGTATGCTTGACAGTGTTGGTGGAAACTTTCTGCGGTTGAGCTGGTTTCAGTAGTGAGGAGTACTTGTCAAGCAGGTTCCTGATTTCTTGAGGTAATTTGTCGGTAGGGTTAATATTGATGAGGTGAAGGTCTTTGGATTGCACAGGTTTAGTAGTGGCTTGAAGAGTTGTTGCTCTATCCTTCAAAATGCCATGCTTGCAGTCCACAAGGATGTCATAATGGGATAGAAAATCGGCGCCGAGAAGTGGACTGGAGACTTGGGCGACGACGAATGGCCACCTGAATATTCTTCGTAATTTAGGAATTGATATGTCCAGTGTTACTTCTCCGAATATTTCGAGCGGCTGACCGTTTGCGGTGGAAATCTTTACTGCGGTTGGGTGGAGTTGACAATCATTGACACAAGTTGGTGGTAAAATTGAGATGCTCGCTCCTGTGTCAATGATAAAATTGACCTTCAGACTGGCGATGCGAGCTGCGACTGAGATCAGCGGCAGGCCGGACGTCGCGTTAATCACAGCCTGCTTATCTAGTTTTCCGACGTTTCTCTTGATGGTGAGGAAGATCTTGAATTTGGGCGTGACGAGGGGAGCAGCTTGGCGTCATCTTTATTTGGCCACTTGCACCATGGCCTGCAGGTCCTTGCTTGGGGGCCATAATAAAGGTGCGCGCGGCACACCACCGGCCGCTGATTCTCGCTGAAGGGTTTTAGGCCGATGGGGATATTCGTTCTTGGGCTTGTATTGGCTCGAGTTGACGTTGGCGCCGCGTAGCAGCTTTGTTGAGCGAACGGTATTAACTCATCGGCTAGTTTGCCGAGTTGAGTTAGCGTCAGCTCCTTTTGTGCTGCTACGACGGGCGCTATTGAGGATGGGAGCGCCTGGATGAATTTATGCTTCACCAAATCATCGCTGACGCCCACCTTCAGTGCCGTTTGGTGGATATCTTGAAGGAATTGGGAGGGCTTTCCAGTGAGAGGAGTGTTGGAGATGAGTCGTTCGAAGAGTTCTGGCTTCGTCTTTTCGTAATGACTCACGATTTCTTCTTTTAAATCGGTGTACGACTTGTTGGAGAGAGTTGCTGCTGAAATTCGTGAGACGACTTCGGGGGGTAACGAGGCTAGAACATGGAAAAATTTGGTCTCTTCGGATGTTATTCTGGAAATGTGGAATTGTGCCTCCATGATGGAGAACCATCCTGCGGCCGACGCTTCAGAGAACGTGGGTGGCTTGATGGTGACATGGTGCACTCCTGATTCAACAGATTCCATCTTGCGGGAATGTAATTCGGGTCTGCTGCTGCTTTGGTTCCGACCGGCTACTACGGGTGGGCGGCGAAGAGGCGTGGCTTCGGTTTGTTCCGCCCGGCGACTGAAGGATGCTGCTTCCGCTGGCTGCTTCGGGTCACTCCGGGGTCACCAATTGTAGCTGGTTCCTTCTTGGTGCTACTTGTAGTTGCCGGGAAGAATGAAGGATACGAGAGGCAAGCTATCGCTTTGTTGGGTATCTCTTTTAGGGGCCTCTCGTGTCCTCTTCTCTCCCTGTCGTTTGGGGGGTTGGCGTCTTGAAGGAAAAGCCGGTCGTTTTCAGAGTTTATTGAGTTCTTGGTTCGCTGAGGTTATTTTACAGAAGATTTTGTTATTTTATATACAGCTGAATTAATTAAATATATGTATATAAAAATTTATGTACAATACTTATTTATAAAGATTATATATGATTCTTAAAATTACACAGTGATAAAATATATACAATTTGGTACGCGCAAAATTGGTTTGTCAGTAACTAATATAAAAATAATATAAATGCGGAAAATTAACTGTGCGGCCCCACAGTATATAGTAGGATTTTCCAAACTAACGCCGTACCTTCTATATATAGTAGGAGTTTTTGAAACTCCTCCCAGTAAGAACATGTTTGATTTCGTTTTAATTCGAACGGATTTATAAAACAATATGTGCGTCTGCAACATTTCTGAATGCGTTTGACCTTGTTATTTTCCCCCCTTTGATGAAATTATGAGTCAGTGTATCCTGCGCAGTGCTGCAATAATAATGTTGCGCCGAATTGGGTGTGATTCTGACTTTGTTGTTAATAGGATCGTGATAAAACTTGCTCGTAAATATAGTACATTTGTGGCCATTTGTAGTAAAATATATTTTATTTGTTTGAACTTTTAAATAAATAGTTATAAAAACAAATTTTGCCTGACCTACTATATATAAAGTAGGTCAGGCAGATTAGAGGTCAACGTTTGCATACATAACATATTACCGGTAACAACATTATAGTGCTAACCGATTATTACTGTAGCAATAAAGTTTGTGAAGGTGTTATATACTATTGTTCTGGCTATATATGAAAATGAAAAGGCTTATTGGCAGACTATAGTCCATATAACAAATATTATTAATACAATGACAGTTCACATACCAAGGATAGAAATATATACAGTTGATTAGAAATAATACAGTAATGTCGGAGTTAAGTGAAGCTACAGACATACGTTTTCGTACCAAGAATTCCATAGCTTAGAGGATAAACGGCAGGATTCATGGATAGCTCGGATAATCGGGTTGGTTGATTTTTTAATTCTTTGCATCAGACTGTATTGAGCACGTCTTATTACCTCCGTATTGAGCACGTCTTATTACCTCCGGGAAGCTCTGGACATTGCGGGTAGCAAACATTTGCGAAGCTGAGCATCTCGGGGGGGTAATTTAAGTAAGAGTCTAAAAGACCAGTGCTGGGCAGCGCAAACGAAAATTCACTTGCGCAAGCGCAAATGCGCAAACCCAAACCCATACCTTGCGCAAGCGCAAATGCGCAAACTTCTCGAAACTTGCGCTTGCGCAAACGCAAACGCAAACGTGAACCTTGAAAAAAAAAAATTATAAATTATATTGTAATGACAGTGATATACAACAGAAGTGTTTGAATTGAGACAAAGTATAATTTATTATTTAATATTTAATTATATTTTAATAAATAATAATTTCTAAAGTTAACTACTTATCAAGTTTTTTTAAAATTTTAAATTTATAAATAAACTTAAACTCACATGCTGGTAGTGGCTCTTGAGGGTGTACATGCTGATGGTGTTGAAGCTGACCTTGGCCTTGCACCTCTTACAGATGATGCTGCCCCTGTAGACCACCCTGCCCCTCTCAACCACCCTCTTCTTGCTGGTCAAAGGTCCAAAGAAGGTGTCCAGGTGGGGCCAGGGGTTGTTGAGGTCCTCTTCCTCCTGGTGAGGCTCTGAGCCATGGCTGGTCACGCTGCCGGCCGGGCTGGGGGCAGAGGTGGGGCTGGACAGAGACTGGTGTCTGAGGCTGTCCATGGTTCACTAGTTATAGACAGTAGTTATGACTTATGAAGTTTCTAGAAGTTACTAGAGTAGTTAGTAGTTTGAACTTTGAAATAAAATTAAAATCAACTAATCAAACAAACGTGTTTCACTAGCGTTGTTGGTATACTGAGTGCTCACTGCTGTCTGGCGGCGCCACCTGTCTGGCAGTTACGTGTTTATGAGCTAAATCCACTATTTTTAATATTTGTTTTTTTTTCACGTTTGCGCACAAGTTTGCGTTTGCGCAAGTACTTGCGCAAACGCAAATGCGCAAGTTTGCGCAAGAATTGGCGCAAACGCAAATGCGCAATTGCGCAAGTGTTTGCGCAAGTGCCCAGCACTGTAAAAGACCTGTTGTATAGCAAATTTAGGGTTCTGCCAGAACCTTTTTTATAATTCACCCAGAGTTGCTGTCCGTAAATATTACTGCAGAAAGTACGAAAGAGAGTGTCTTTAGCTTCACTTGTATAGAACCGAAAGTTCCTTATAGTCATATTCTCTTTAGCACAAAGGTTTCGAGATTGTTTTCTTATATCCGAGTCATCACTCAGTGAGCTGGTAATATCATAGTTTGACCCAAATACTTAAATTCTTGTACTTCCTCAATTACTTCACCTTTCATTTTAAACCTAATATCAGCTGGCTGCTTACAGCGTTTAGGATGAAATTGCATAACCTTAGTTTTTTGTAACATTAAAAAGATATCATGTTTCTGTGAATACACTTCGCAGACTTTTAGTAGCCGATCCAGACCTTTAACAGAGGGACTTATTAACGGTGCTGTGATCGTTACTTTATAAATGTAATGCCGTTACCGTTACTACAGTCTAAATGTAACGCCGTTATCGTTACAGTTACCATTTTTTTAAAGTAACGAGTAACGGCACCGTTACTTTTAATGAAGTGTAAATATATTATATATATGCATAGGTATATTATAATTTATATATACATAAAATATTATATTATATAAACATTCGCTTGTGGGAGTATGTGTTGGTTTGTATCCACTGGTTAATGCATAGGCTATGAAGTCTGTGCATGCCTTCATTGCGTTGTTATGACTTATACGGCATAATATTTTCAAAAAAAGTGAAACAAAATTACTGCAAGATTTATTACTAGGAATTGCAACATAACAGAGGATGTAGCTTACTATTAATACTAATTCACTAATGCTAGAATATACCAGGAAAGTTTAGTTTTGCAAAACAATAATACGAAATACTAAAGAAATGAATAAAATAAGTTATTGTGCATGGCAATGATAATTGAAATTTATTAGCTAAATATACAAACTTAAGAACTATTATTCAAAAGATCTTTATTGGCCTTTAAGAAAACAAGCTTCTCAAAAGTTGCATCTAAGAGCGAGCCTCGTTTCGGACGCAGTATATCCTTCCCTACTGAAAAAAACCCGCTCAACAGCGGCACTAGATGGAATAGGAGTGTTAAGTTTAATAAACATATTTTTAAAGTTAGTGGATGGGAAGGATGCAAAGCTAACGTGCCGTGAAGGCCCAGATGAGAGGAATGACGAAACCTCTGTTGAATTTAGGTCCCTCCCTGCTCCAGGGTTCTTCGCCTTTTTACTTTGACAGCGCTATCAGTGTAGGGGGAGAGGGTGGATGGGGGTAGGCTGCCAGCATGCCAACGGCCAACATGCACACCTCGCTCATAGTGAAGGGACAAATTTTTAGCGGTTAATGAATAATGAGTGAGGATCGAAAGAAACTAATTGCGAGCTACGATAAAAAAGTAACGAGTAAGACTAACGAATGTATTTCCCTAAAAAAGTAACGTCGTTACTGAAAGAGTTACTTGATTTGAAATGTAACGCCGTTACCGCTACCGTTACTAAAAAAATACCGCGTTACGTAACGGACGTTACTTGTAAAGCGTTACTGCCCAGCTCTGCTTATTAACACCTATCATCGGCATAAACTAAGTTATTTATCCTTGTGATATCTATACATCATCTCACTGTTGCCTCATTAAGTGAAGCAATTAATCCGTCAATATATACATTAAACAGCATAGGGGAGAGCAAGAAGCCTTGTCTCATCCCGCAAGAGGAGCCAAAAGATTCAGATAGTACATTGCTCCACCTAATGGTAAAAGATTGGTGGGAATACCAAAATTTCAATAAATTTAATATGTACATGGGGACCTTCCTGTCTTCTAGTTTTTTAAAAAAAATATTATGGTTCACTCTATCATATGCCTTACTTATATCTAGAAAACAGCTATAAATAGTTGAATTACTGTCAATGTATTTAGATATTGTGTCTTTAAGTACATAGATACGCAGGTCAGTTGAATGGGACCTTTTAAAACCAAACTGATTAGATGTCCATAGGCAATCATTTAATCGGAGTAACAAGAGTTTTTCTAGTAGTTTCGAGAAGCAGGAAGCGACGGCAATAGGCCTGTAATTATTGCTGGACAGAATGTCTTCATACTTATTTTTGACCAGGGGCAAGATATATACCCTCATGAACTCTGCAGGGATATAGTTATGAGCGAGCATGGCTGATAGGAGCAATGATATATGCAGACATACTACGTCATTTGCATATTTTAAGTGCTCATTCGATAGGTTATCTATCCCTGATGCCGAGCCAGTCTTTAGCTCTTTAATTAACCTCTTTACTTCAGGAACTGATATCAAAGTATTTTCCCTTGTCCCTCCCACAGTCGTTTCGCTGCAATCTATCTTACGATTATCCCTACTCACACTGTTAAGAATGTTAGAGTAGTAGTTTTTTCACAGCTTTGCAATTTCATCCTCCCCCGACACCGCATAGATTGTCGGAAGGAGGACACTTTTGACACCCGTTTGATTCTTAACAAATTTCCAAAATTTGTTTATATATATATATATATATATATATATATATATATACACAGGGTGTCCCACGAGGAAATGTCAAGAATGCACCATTTCACTCTTTGGGTATTTCTAAGTAGAAAGTATTATATCGATATGGGTCTCATTCCCAACCCTTACCGAGATACAGGCCTCTACATTTGGGTAATTAAAACATAATAAAAAGGCGATCTTAGATACTATTTAATGACACTTGTGGTTTACAAAAAGTACAAACATGCAATACACTATTGCACTTATTGCAGAATGGTTTCAAAATGACCCCCTCCTTCTTCAATGCCGGCGAGCCTCCGATCCATCGAGTCTTGCCAAGGAAAACGCGGAAGTTCATTTCTGAGGTTTATGAACGCATCCTGTATACGTGCAACCAACTGCTCCCTAGTTTCGGGCTTACCCCGCTGATAAACGTTACTCTTCAAGAACCCCCAGACAAAAAAATAATGTAAATAAATAATGTGAGGATCTGCACAGTTGCTAATGTATCATTAAATGTCATTGAATATTATCTAAGATCGACTTTTTATTATGTTTTAGTTACCCAAATGTAGAGGCCTGTATCTCGGTAACGGTTGGGAATCAGGCACTTGTCGATATAATACTTTCTACTTAGAAATACCCAAAGAGTCAAATGGTGCATTCTTGACATTTCCTCCTGGAACACCCTGTGTATATATATATATATATATGGTGTTTCATAACATGTGGGACGCACTTTCAGGATGGATTCAGGACCTGAAAACAATGAAAAAAGTTTTCATAAACATATGCCCGAAATCGATTTGTTTCCGAGTTACAGCCCGTTTTGTGTTCCAACAATTCTTTCCGCAAACTGTTTACAAACACTGCGTGCCGACAATGTGAGTGTGTACGAGACTTATTTCATGTATGGCCTTGCCGATTGTAATGTTTCGTACACTCTATGACATGTTTTAATATTGTTGAGTGTAGAGCCATCAGTCAGTCAGAGGTGCATCGCGGTGTTTCACTGTTCGTATTCGTGACTTCTTACCGTGAATAAGTGCAGTCTTGTGAAAAAAAACCCTTAAAAGTTTTTGTGCTATTCAGTGATAGTGTGCATTTGAAGTGAGAATGGAGGCTTATTCAAACAGAGAAATGGCAGACATGCATGTCATGTATGGACTTGCCGAATGTAATGCAGCAAGGTTCCCGAATCGCCGTCTGCCAGATAAGAAGACCTTTCAGAGAATAAACGAGCATCTTGGTGATACAGGATCATTCAACAAGCAAGTTTCAGATGGTGGTAGACCAATCAGCTCCAGAACTGTTGAGTTGGAGGAGCGGGACCTGAATCGCGTGGAGGAACATCCTGGTGTCAGCACCCGAAGGATAGCAGCAGCAGAGGGTGTAAGATATACAACTGTCTGAAGAATTTTACGGGAACAACAGCTTTACCCATGTCACATTCAGAGAGTACAAGGCCTTACTGAAGCTGATTTCCCACCACGAGAGGCTTTTTGTACTTGGTTCCTTCAACAGTGTGCTCGCGATCCTCTTTCTCTATCCTCCGTGTTGTTTTCTGATGAGGCTGCATTCACAAGAAATGGTGTGATCAATTTTCACAACACTCATCACTGGGCCGAAGAGAATCCGCATGCCATCATCCAGTCAAGGCACCAACAACAATTTAGTATCAATGTATGGGCAGGACTTATTGCCAACAACTTAATCGGTCCTTTTGTTTTGCCTGGAAGATTAACAGGAAAATCCTATTCCAATTTTTTAATGAATGATTTAAGCGATTTACTAGATGAAGTTCCTCTTGGTGTCCGAAGTCGCATGTGGTTTATGTATGATGGCACTTCGCCTCATTTTAGTCGAGTAGCCAGAGACTATTTGGATGACCATTTTCCTGATAAATGGATAGGCCGTGGAGGCAGGCCCGTAGCCAAGGGGGGGCCAGGGGGGTCAAAGCCCCGCCTGGAAAATAATATGCCCCCCCCTGGGAAAACTAACCGCAACGGCGTTCCATGCTACAAAAACGCCAAAGCCAACTTGTTTTACTTGCCTTTGAAAATAAGAGAACGAAGCAAATAGACATGTTTGAATTCCTAAAGAATTTCGCTAAAAAAACTCGCCGCATACAGTTATTCTAAAATTAAAAAAACTTACAAAAACTTTTATTTACACTAAATTTAGACTAAATATTGTATTCTATAACCCAATATGCCTATCTATATGTATCGGTTTGATCATTTTTTTATTTAGCCTACGGTGTTTTACTTGTTATAGTTTTGAATGTAATTTTCTGCAGTATATTTCGATATTCACAAAAAATGACATTAAATTTTTTCATTGTCCCCCCTGTCAATTTCTCCGCCCCTCCTACTGATTTGGTCTGGCTACGGCCCTGCGTGGAGGGCCCCTTGCGTGGCCTGCTCGCTCCCCGGACCTGAATCCACTCGATTTTTACCTGTGGCCTGTGGGCTCATCTGAAATCCATCGTTTACGTGACACCCATTGATAACGTTGAAATGCTTCACCAACGTGTAGAACAAGGATGCCAGAAAATCAGAGCAATACCTGGAATGTTTGAATGCATCAGGAAGTCTATGACGAGGCGTGTTCAGGGGTGTATTTAAGCGCAAGGCTGTCATTTTGAGCACTTCCTTTATAGTTAAGGCGGATACTTGCTGGAACACATAACGGGCTGTAACTCGGAAACAAAATGATTTCAGGCATATGTTTATATAAACTTTCTTCATTGTTTTCAGGTCCTGAATCCATCCTGAAAGTGCGTCGCACATGTTATAAAACATCCTGTATATATATATATATATATATATATATATATATATATATATATATATATATATATATATACTGTATATAAAATTTAGGGTGTCACTTATTTTTCAACTTTTAAGTTTCCGTGCTCTGACCCCATCAAAGTATACCATATGATGTAAAAATACTGTGTACGAAGTTTTATTGAGATATTTTAATATTTAGAGGTCGCTCAACGGCTTCGAAGTATTGGATAAGAGATTCTCAGAAATTGTGAATATAAACAATTCCAAATGTATTTAAACAATTTATTATGTTCCTACATTAGCAGGAAGTGCACAAGACATTATCATAATATTAAGATGAAGTACATTAACTTCAGACAGTAGCGTAATTATTATGATTAATCATTATTTCCACTCAAGGTATGCTTTTGTCCCTATGTGCAATTCTCGCGATGGTTTTCAACAACCTGGAGAAGAAACTGGAGTTGTTCTTCATCTTTGGTTAGGTATCCAGAAAAATCCTGGATGAGAGCAACTCCACAAGACATTATCATAATATTAAGATGAAGTACATTAACTTCAGACAGTAGCGTAATTATTATGATTAATCATTATTTCCACTCAAGGTATGCTTTTGTCCCTATGTGCAATTCTCGCGATGGTTTTCAACAACCTGGAGAAGAAACTGGAGTTGTTCTTCATCTTTGGTTAGGTATCCAGAAAAATCCTGGATGAGAGCAACTCCACGTTCAGCGAAGTCATTTGTTACAGTTAGAGTTTTTACAGTCTCTTTCGCAGTCTGGTAGTGGGTATCCTCTTCCCATTGCTCAGCAGTTTTCTCCAAGAATTCATCTGGGAGGTTGAGCTTCGTGAACAATGATTTTGTGTTTTTTGTTGCAAAGTTTTTCAAGCTTTTTTCTTTCACAGTATCTAGGTCAACAACCATACGCTTTGGAGGGTTCTCTTGTCCATCAACACTAGTCGTAGATATGACCAATTAGGATGGTCCATAATTTCACTTTTTAAAATTTTTAATGGTCCAACATGCTAATGTTATGGGCATTCAGAGCTGGGCAGTATTTAAATACATTTGTATTTAAATACGTATTTAAATACATTTGTGTATTTAGAACTGTATTTATAAATACATTGTTTTTCATGTATTTAAATACAGTATTTAAATACTTTAATGAGTATTTAAATACAATGTATTTAAATACTCAAAATATAAAAATGTAAATACTTTTACTGGTTTAATACACGTTCTGTACTAGCACAGTACGACGCGTCGACAGTGTAGTACAGCATGGTTCATGTTTCAACGTGTCAGTTCAATCAGTTGTGTGCCACTCTTAGTCGAAAGCGGTTGATTTCTTTATCGTGTGCGTGTCATGGCTTCAACAAGCAAATCCGGTGAATCAAACAGTGATATATCTGCAGATAACAATTTAGTGCACCCTCTGTTTGATGGAAAATACTTTAAAATTAAATCTAAAGACGGTAATAAGGTAAAGTGCACCTGCTTGCTGTGTAAACACGAAGTCTCTGCTGCAAGCAATGCTACAACGAATCTGTACACTCATCCTTTATCAAGCATTTTATATTGTTGTTACTCATGAATTAGTGAATGCATATGTTAAAATTTGTATGTATTTAAAATGTATTTACAAATGTATTTAAATACAATTGATGTATTTTGTATTTAGTATCTAAATACATTCGTAAAATGTATTTAGTATTTAGTATTTAAATACATTTCTCCCATGTATTTAGTATTTAGTATTTAAATACATTCAATGTATTTATTGCCCAGCTCTGTGGGCATTGGTGCAAGAAACAACATGGTTACCAGTTTTTGGAGGTCTGGTAATATCAGACCCCCAACCCCCCAACCCCAATTTATATTGCATAGTAAAAAACTGAGTAAAAACGACATCTTTTAAGCATTTTTTTAAGATTAATCAGATTTAATCTTAAATAAAAGCATACATATAGCATATCAATTTATTCAGAAATCAACTTTGCACATTTTGGTGTATAAATTGATTATTTATTTGTAATAGTATACATAGAAATGTTCTATAACAGCTGATTAAGCCAATATTTTATGTGTTTTTCAGATATCCAATGATGTATATAGTATATGATGCATTTTTCACTTGGTTGATTCCAGTGATGGGCAGTATCTAGATACATGTATCGCCGATACGTATCGATCGATACTTTTGTATCGGTATCACTTTAGCTACTTGACAAAAGTATCGATTTATTGGTATTGCTAAGGTCAATTTTCTTAAATGTATCGAAAAAAATCGATACTTCGATACATCGATACATTAATAAGAATTTTTAAATATTTAAATAGATGTTATAATATGACACTACTGAGTTATATTTATGAATATACATAAATAATAATATTATTAAATATTTATTTAATGACAGTACTACTCTACTGGTCACGTCACACAGTACGGCGACCAGATGTTTAGTCCGGCTGGTATTTTTGAAGGGTAATAGTAATTACTTTTAATTGTTAGTGTAATATTTTCAGTCATTCATGTATCCTACAAAATTAAAACATACTTTCATTAAATAAAGCAATTGTTTTTATTTACATCTATAAAACCCATTAAAATGTCGTTGATTTTACTTACAGTGCGTACAAATTACTAGTATAAACAATAATATCTAATACCTACATATTAAATGAATAATTATAAAAATGTACCGGCGATACATGTATCGGCGATGCATGTATCGGTATCGGTATCGCTTAAGACATCTAGAAAGTATCGGCGTATCGGTATCGCCTAAGACGTTCTTCATGTATCGATGTATCGGTATCGCTTTAGCGATTTTCATGTATCGATGTATCAGTATCGCTATAGCGATTTTCATGTATCGATGCCCATCACTAGTTGATTCTAATCTTATTTTAAATGAATATCATGGCTACTCCTAAGAAATTAAATATAAAGTTAAGAAAAAGCAGTTATGATCCAATTATTGGTAATCTTAAAGATGAACTGATTCCTACAGGACTATTCCAGCTACCATCCCAATCAGATGCACTTCAGCATTTCTATCATTTAAAAAGAAATGATATGGTTATGAACAATAAAGAAGAGGCTGCAACAGTTGTACTTAATAAAGTTAAAAAATTCTGGGACTTAGCTGGCATTAAAACGCAAGATATTTCCAAAAGCAGAAGACCAAAAGAAAAGATTCTGACTTTAGTTAATGAGTATGAAACACTGAAAAAACACCAAAACAGGAATACTTTCGGAAAGAAAAAGGATATTTTTTTAAAAAAAATTAGTATGCTATTGGATATATCGGCAGCAGATGCTATTGAAACAATAATGAAAGACAGAATGAGAACAACAAGAAACAAAAGCGAAGATATAAAATTCCTTGAAGATCAAAGAACTATTCGGAATATATACGTCTCCAGCCTTGATAAGTCTTATGTAACTTATGTAACCCTGTCTGGATGGAGGACAGGGAGCGTGTAGATCCTAGAAGAAATGATTGGGACTCAATTACTGTGCTAGCATGTAGACATCATCTATACGAGCGCATTTTGTGCTCAGTCTATACAAGTCTCTTCGGAAGTACAACGTCCCTGAAAATGAAATGTTTAAAACTTCAGATTAAATATTTGGCCCAAAACTGGACATAGAACACTACCAACAAAAACACTAAAATTAAAAATCGCCAATTGAGAGCCAAGCTGAGGTAAAAGATTTTCTAAAAGATGCACTTAATTCAGCCAGTTCACCTCTATTTCCCAGAGGCGACTACAGAGAATGTGCCGAGGTTGCTCTATTATTTCTTGGGGAAAACGTCTCAAACACTGGTGTGAGATAGGCTAAGCCTGGGGCAGTACACTATGCGAGGTGGATGCCATCTGTATTGTATCCAGCAAAGATGTACGCATTCTCTGATCAAGCTGGGTATGATTCAAATATGATAGCAAAACTAGAGAGAATGTGCAAATTGTGCATATTCAACTGCCTCTACTATATAAAACCTTGGTTGCTTGCTTCCGTCGCCTGTGAGGCACCTGTCAACGATTTAAATCTTTTTAATGAACTCATTGAATATAAAAATTATGATCACGATGTAGCATCCAGTGCTCTTAAGGGATTAAATGGTCAGCTATGGTATCTGACTGAGGAACTAGTACCACTTGTTTTGTTTTCCCGGCAAATTTCAGATGCAGAAAAAAGTCTGATTGCAAAGTCAATGAAGAAAGTCTGTCAAATCAACCCGCAACACCCTCCTCCCAAGTCAGCCAATCTTCCCTAAGCTAACAAATACAACTAAGCTGTGTCAGTTAGTTGGTAAGGGTTCTTCAATTGTTTTCCAATGCTTGGGTACTAGTGGTGACTGGCTAAATGAACCTGTTACTTCTTGGAAAAATTGCAAATCTTTCCAAGTTATGGAGAACTTTGTCAAAAATATGAAAGTTGTGAATGATCCTGCCGAGAGAGCAATCAAGCTGATTGAAGATTTCAAAGACAGAATTGTTAATGATGAATCACAAAAACAATTTCTGGTAAAAGTTATAGAGCAACATCGACGCCTTCTTCCAGACTTCAAGAAAAAATCTTTGGCTGAAATGTATAATTATGTTAAGTGAGCGTTTATTGTGTAATGTTATGCGGAAGTATTTATCTTTTTAATTAAACTTTGGTATAATTTTTTAATCATTGTAAAAGAAATTAATTTTTGTTTAAAAATAAATGCAAAAAAAAAAAAAACGATGGGGACCTGGAATGAGGTTTGTTCCCACTCGAAATATACTGTAGCTGGCTTGATAAGCTGGTCTAATTTCGAGCCCATCGTCGCGAAGCTGCCTGGGATGATGCTTCAGGGTGGCGGTAACACCCCTAGAATATATAATTAATTAAAATAATATATTATTACCAAGAAAAAATAATATAGTCATATGTTTATTCACAGAGAAGCGGAAAAACTTTCGTTTTCTCAGTCAAATTTTTAGGTCCCATATAAATTGGGGGTGGGGTGGGTCTGATATTACCGGAACTCCAAAAACTGGTAACCATGTTGTTTCTTGCACCAATGCTCACAACATTAGCCCGTTGGACCATTAAAAATTTTAAAAAGTGAAATTATGGACCACCCTAAATTATTGACCATGCGATTTTTTATATCAGGGAGGACATCGTCATCGAAAAAAGTAAGACCCACCAGCTCTTCAGACAAATACCATAAATAAGCTGCCATCTTCTGTGAAGTTACCATGGCAATGTGCGTGGATGGATGTTTGAATACTTTATTAGTGACTGTAGGAGATGAAGATCATTTTGGGGAGCACCTAATGGCGCAAGGGCACGTGGTCCAAGCTTTCACATAGATGCATACAATAAAAATGCAAAAGTCGCGAAGTCCTCTTTCCTCACGGTTTGTTAACTTAAATTGTGAGCTGAACTTCCAAATCTTTAAGGAATAGATTGTCTTTGACATCCATCGTGCCTGATGCATCGTTCCGGGAGCATGAAAAACTACACCACGATTAGAGACAGCACCAAGAAACAGACATGCCAGTTCAAGTAGCTCCTTATAGTCATCTCGCGGGATTTTTGTAGTCATTGCAGATCTAGAGAAGCTAATGAGACCTTCCTTTACATCAGCGACAGCAGAAGTGGCAATTTCAGCAGTGGTGGAGTCTTCATACCGCTTTGGATCAATGTCGTCCCACTTTCCTTGAAATCTCTTAAAAAGTTGGACATCTGTAGCTAATGTGGGGTCCATGCATTCTTTAAAAGCTGCTGCAGCCAAAAGTTCGATGATGTGATGTTTGCAGGCCAGATGGAGTAGGTCACGTTTCAACATCTGCTGTAAAATAACGCAAGTCCCAGCCATTAGACCAGTATTGGAGCTAGTTGTATCGAATGATATAGTTTGGACCTTCTCTTCAATATCTCACTTACGGAGAGCTTCAATGACAGCTGCAGCTTGTGCTTTCCCAGTTCCAGATATGAGCTTTGGAACGCCAAGAAGCTGATGTACTCCCTGACCTGTTACAATGACAGGAAGACGATCAATTTTTTTCTTTCCAGTAATTTCCGGTAATAATTTACCATTCCAGTGTACAGTAAGAGGTACATTCGGCTTGAAGTTTTTCATGATGGTTATACGTAGAGAGTGCCTCCTTTTGCTTCTTTCGTTCACGTCGGATGGTCTCTCGATTCACAGCAAGATCAGGGATATCATGGCTGAGACTTTTCGCAGTCTCCGCAATAATCATAGTAGCAGCACGATCAGATACTTTACAGCGATCTAGAACTGCTGTGAGACCAGGCGCGATGACTTCTTTTCTTCCCCGCTTGAAAGGGGATTTCTGCCTACTTGTTCCAGGAACAGCTTCAGGTTCTAATTCCTCTTCCTTAAACGTCGATGAACTGCTGCTCTCTAGTGTAACAGAATCTAACAATGAATCCTTGCTTTGTTCTGCCTTTCGCTTTCGACTTTGTTCGCTCAACACATGTTTCTCCTTCTTTGCCTTCTTCTGATGTAGCACAATATCAACGGAAGACATTGTTCCACGACGGCCTTTTTCACGCTGAGCAATGAGAAACTGCTTATCTTCCTCCATTTTGATTATGTCGAGGGCATTTGCATGAGCGATATCAGAGGTCGTGAAAACAGTCCTTGAACATGCTCTCATTCTTAGCCTGTACTTCTGTCTTGCGGGATGCATTTTTCTTCAATGCTTTCCATCGTGAGAAGAGTTTTTCCAGTTTTCTGATTGTGTCCTGTTTGTGTTGAGTTGGAGTTCGGGCACGATTCCAAAACTCCTCAATTTTTTCAATTGCGATTGACGAAGCCTCTCTTATCGTTTTCTTTTTTATATGTAAATGAAGGAAAAAGGACAGAGCCTGAAGATTTGATGGCAATTTACCACCTCTAATATCATTCTCACACTTGTCAATCAAGTAAACCTTAGATTTCTTTCGAGTCTCCATCATTAGATAAATGTATTTTGCTATATAAATTTACACCTGAAGATAAAAATTAAGTGTTATAGTTATTATGCAATAAAAACACTAATACACACATATCCTACTATTAAGACTAAAATAACACACACTAACGCAAACACATCCTACCATTAAGGCAACTGAAATGATACTGGGGTGAGGCATAGAAAGGAAGCGCATTTCAATTTAGGTAAAGTAACGACGCGTCATCAAAATTTTAATGGCCTTGAGCGACCTCTAAATATTAATATTTTCTCATGAAACTTCGTAAGCAGCGTTTGTACATGCAATGTCACATTTCTAGAGGGTCAGACTGAAACTTCTTGATGGTTGAATTCTTACCATACAATTAAGTGACACCCTAAATTTTATATATATATATATATATATATATAATATTTAGGAGAAATCCAATGACAAGGAGAAATGTAAATGCCATGAAAAGTCTTCTTTAATGCGCAACGTTTCGAGCAATACGCTCATCTTCAGGCTGTTTAACAATGTGAAATTAAAATCAATATTGAATGAAAAACAAAACAGAAAATTTCTATAACCTATTCGTAAAGACAAATTTTAAAAGACTGAGAAAAGAGGGTTAAATTCTAAGTTATACAGATTTACATATAAAAATTAAGAAGTTATTTTTAAATACATGTAGTAAATGTGAAATTAATACACTGGAAAAATTACCAATAGTACACTGGAACAATGGAACTATCCGAGGCTGACTAATTTGAGCAGAGACAAAGAACGGGAAACACGAGAGATGGCGAGGGCGATTGGGGAAGGAGGATTATAAGGAATTGGGGAAGGAGGAGGGATCATAGCAAATTGAGAGGGACGGCCGATGAGTCAACATTCAGACTAGGGGACAATGCTTTAATGAACAGCGATTCTAAAATTCTTAGTGAGTTGGGACAAGTATTACAACCAAGAATTTTAAAATTGTCTAAAGTGACATCAATTTTACATTTAATGCTGTGTTCACGAATACTCGAGGCTTCTTTAGTTTTTAAAATTTTACCTGTTCGGCCACTTATTCCCATATGCGAATAAAATCTAGCCCTGAGAGAGCGAACAGTGCTGCCGATGTAATTCCCAAGGAGACACCTGGGGCAGGTAAATAAATATACAACACCGCTACGCAACGAGTCAGGGGTTCGATCCTTCGCTGAGAAAAAGCTACCTAAAGACGTTTTATTAATAAATATGATGCGGAAATCAGTATGATAAAAAAATTTCCTTAACAATTTTGTAAATTTAAGCTTAAATTCCTTATTCAAAGGACCCATTTCAGGTACCAAGAAATATTTTATATCCTTCGGCACTGTAATACATGGAAGTTGAGGGCTATAAACATTATTTAAGAAGAATCTAATTAGTTTGTCTACATATTGAACAGGAAAACTATTATTAGTAAAGTATGATCTTAGATTATTAAATTCATCATTAAGTAAGGTAAAATTAGAGGTCAAATTATATCCTCTGAACAGGAGAGTTTTAATACAAGACATCTTATAGTTGAAATCAGTAAAACTAAAAAATTCATGCCCAAACCAGTGAAAGTGGGTTTCCTGTAAACTGATGTAGTAATAGAATCACCGTTTTTCGAAATTAAAAGATCTAAGAAGGGGAGGGAGCCATTTTGCTCAGTTTCCATTGTATACGTTATATTGGGGTGCAAAGAATTTAGGAAGTTAAAGAATTGTTGCGCTTGTACCTAAATATTAAATTGAAGCTCTGTAGAAGCAACCCGCATGACTATATATATATATATATATATATATATATATATATATATATATATATAATATATATATATATATATATATATATATATATATATATACTGTATATATGACGCGTTCGGTGGAGAAGGGGCGAACGCCACAAAATTCGAAAAATGAGTTTTTTGTCGTATAATTATCCTTTAAAACCTTTGCTTTACCTATGCAAAAAATTAGATGTTAGTCTGCACTCTTTCACGGTAAAATTTAGGTTTTAATGTATCTCAGAGAAATTCACTCCGCATCATTGCTTCACATTGAACACATCTATCTACTTTCTGGTCACTCGACAATGCCCTGTGATGCTCAATTTCGCCAAATTGAACAAAATATAAAAAAATAATTACAGCAATATTATTTACACCAAAAAAGATTATGTTACGGCCATAACTACAGCCGTTTCGCAGCGCTTCCTAGTTGTAGAAATGAAACAGGCTGATTTCTCGATTTTGACGTCCTAAAAACGTGCATTGTCATTAGGAAATCAACAACTACTAAATTTACAGATGCAAGAAAGTTAATATGTGACTGTCAACACAAAGAAGGCTACGTAATATCTACTGCATACCGCACAACCCCAGATAATAGCCATCCCGTCAGACTGCAGAAAGGGAAAAAATCCTACAGTGTCAGTTTATTCAATCTAGCCCAGCAGACACTGCAACCAAAGTATTCCCAATTGCTGCCAATAACTAAGGAAAAAATAAAAGATCTCAAAGAATTATCAGACCTAATGCCTGCAACTGCAGTGAACTATTATACAAGATTGTTAAAGGAACTGGAAGAAACCGAAACAGTTGAAGCAGGTAATACAATATTCGACGAAGAGGACCAAATAATGGATTACACAGTTAACATCAGAAGCTATCAATAAATAATATTGTAAAATTTCTTGGCGTTTTATTATATCGACATATTACACAACAATATTTTACTCAAATATGTGTTCAAATTCATACAACATTTCAATAAACCGGAAAAATACAAAGGTTTAAAGTTTACAAACTTTAACTGCATTTTGTGGCATAATTCGAAAATGTTGCGTTCGCCCCTTCTCCACCGAATGCGTCATATATAATGAAAAAACCACGAAGGGAAAAGAAACAGAAAGTGGTGCTCAAGTGCTTTCGTCTAATGACATCCTCAGGAACACTGAGTGTTCCTGAGGATGTCATTAGACGAAAGCGCTTGAGCACCACTTTCTGTTTCTTTTCCCTTCGTGGTTTTTTCATCATAAATATTTTTCACGTGTCACTTTCGTGAAATAATTTTCATATATATATATATATATATATATATATATATATATATATATATATATATATGAAAATTATTTCACGAAAGTAACACGTGAAAAATATTTATGATGAATAAAACCACGAAGGAAAGGAAACACAGATGGTGCTCAAGCGCTTTCGTCTAATGACATCCTCAAGAACACTGAAGTACATAAAGAATTACAGCCTATACATAGGTTACAGAAAGGAAAGAGAAAAAAATATATATATATATATTATATATATATATATATACAGGGTGGGGCACGGGAACCAAGTGTTTTTGGAATAATCAGGAAAATGATATTTATTTTTGTAAAGAAAATATATTGGTAGAACAACATTCGTAAGAACATAGCATTTCATGTCATAATAATCATGTACCGAAAATTATATCTGGCATATGATGTCCTTGGCCGTCGACGCATTGTTGAAGGCGTTTACGAAAATTGGCCTCCACTCTTCCCAGCAGGTCTCTGTTGATTTGGATGATTTGTTGACGGATCGCTTCCTTCAATGCATCTAATGTACGGGGCTTGTCCTCGTAGACACGTGACTTGAGGTACCCCCATAGAAAGAAGTCACATGTGGACAAGTCAGGGGACCGAGGGGGCCATGCAATGTCACCAAATCTCGAAATGAGATGGTTGGGAAACAGGGGGGCGAAGAACAGCCATTGACGCTCTGGCGGTGTGTGGCGTGGCCTCATCTTGCTGAAACCACAAATGTCGACGAGCAATACGCCTTCTTCGTAACTCAGGGATGAAAAAGGTGTTCACCATCTCAATGTAACGCCCAGATGTTATGGTAACGGTAACCCCATTTTGTTCGAAGAAATAGGGACCGATGACGCCAAACTTTCCCACCGCGCACCAAACTGTAACCTTAGGGCTATGCAGCGGTTTTTCATGGAGTTGTCGCGGATTTCAGCAGCCCAATACCGACAGTTTTGATTGTTGACGGCCCCATTAAGGTGGAAATGGGCTTCATCACTCATTACCACCATCATGTTTTCATTCTGCTCATAAAGTGCAAGCATTTCCTGTGCAAAATTCAGTCGTTGGGGGCAATCGTTTACATTCAATTCCTGCACCATCGCTAACTTGTATGGGTGAAAATGTAATTCTTCATGCAAAATCCGTCTAACAGTACGATTGCTGATTCCGAGTGCAGCTGAATGTCTCCGAGCAGAGCGGCCTGGGCTTTGCAACATCGCTTGTCTGACCCTTTCAACGTTCTCTGGAGTACGCACAGTGCGTTGCGGCCTCTTCGGTTTTGTTTTCATTATTGAGCCTCCTGTTCGAAGATTGTTAACCCAACGTAAGATTGTGTCACGAGCGGGAACAGAGTCATTTCGATGAATGTTGAATCTGCGGCGAAACGCACGCTGAACTGCTGTCACTGACTCGCCACTCCTAACAAAATGATCATACGCGAACATGCGGTGTTCTAACGTCCACTGCTCCATGATGGCACCTGAAAGATAAAGGTGAGTGTTAGTTAAAGTTAAATGCTATGCACCCAGGAATGGAATGCTACCTACCGCACGCCCCTCCCATTCCTAATGGCCGATTACTAGCTATTCAAAAAACACTTGATTCCCGTGCCCCACCCTGTATATACAATAAACGGAGAAACGAAATTAAAAGGATTGTGGAAGCGGGCACACAAATTTATAAGGAAAAACTATCGATTTTTAGCACAAGATTAAGATTTGTTTCCAAACAGTTATAGATAAAAAAAAAATAAAAAAAAAAAAAAAAAAAAAAATATATATATACACAAATTTATACTGGAAATCTGCCCAAGTTTTAGCACTCTGCTCTTTTTGTATATAAAAATTGAACAATTATCGATTTTTAGCACAAGATTAAAAGATTTGTTTCCAAACAATGTTATAGATAAAATATATATATATATATACAAATTTATACTGGAAATCTGCCCGGGTTTTAGCACTCTGCCCTATTTTTTTGTATATAAAAATTGAAAAATAAAAGTTATTAGGGTGGCACACAAATTTTACCAAAGATTTAGCGTTCTACCTTTCTTATCTAAATCTGTTCTGAAGGAATTCAAAACAACAGGATCGAGTTGAAAAAGACCTTTGCTTATGTTGAAGTTATTTGTTAGTTGGATAATGGCAGACTCAAGAATATTTCTATTAACAATGTTGCTAGAGTGGAATAAAACTGAAGCATTATTCCAATCAATACAGTGGGATAACTCTGACAAATGGACAAAAAGGGCACTGGACAATTGTCCTGTTCTAACGGAATATTGATGCTGTTTTATACGTGTGTGCAAATCCTTTCCCGTCTGACCTATGTAAAAGGAATCACATTGTTTACAACCAATTTTATAGATAATGCCTGAATTATTGGTAGGGCTATTTTTTACTATGATATTTTTCACAATATTGTTATATGAAAATACTACATTAATATCCAAAAGTTTAAATACATTAGCAATGCCTAAAAAGCCCGGGAAAAATGGAAGTACTAAAATATTTTTTGACAAAGTACGAGTGTTATTATTGACGCGATAGAAAGTTCGTTTTGCCTTGTTGAGACAAGATTCCATAAACGCAGATGGATAACACAGATCACTTCCAATACCGTTGATTTTTTCTAATTCGGCATCGATGTATTCCGGACTGGCGATCCTAAGGGCGCGGAGAAACATTGAAGAAAAAATGGCCTTCTTAGTGGGGGTGTCATGTCCCGAGTAAAAGTGTACGTAGGACAAATTGTTTGTTTTTTCCGATAGATACTAAACTTAAAACCTGGGCTTTCCCTATGTACACGCACATCCAAAAATGGGATTGAATTGTCTTGTTCCACTTCTAAAGTAAACTTAATAGAGGGGACTTGATCATTTAACTGAAGGAGGAAGTTATCCAGGTCACGATTCATGGGCCAGATACACAAAATATCGTCGACGTACCGCAACCAAGGGATGCCAACCCCCAGGATTCTCGGAATGTAAGTAATTTCGAAAAACTCCATATAAATATTGGAGAGGAGGGGCGACAAGGGGTTGCCCATGGCCATCCCAAAAACTTGTTGATAATACTCGTTAGTGAAAGTGAATTTACAGTCTTTGATGCAAAGCTTAATAAGTTCCAAAACAATGTGTGAAGGTAGTGGCAGGTCATACTTATGTAATTCTTGGGAGAGAAAGTCAAGCATATCGTCAATCGGCACTTTTGTAAACAATGAACAAACGTCAAACTGATCAATCTATCGTTAGTTTCAGTACGTGCATTATTCAATTTTTCAGTAAGATCCATGGAATTTTTTACATGTGAATCAGAGATAGTTCCAAGAATGGGGGACAAGACTTTGACAAGCCATTTGGAGAGTTTATAAGTAATAGAGCCCACCGAGCTAATAATAGGGCGCATAGGGTTGCCAGGTTTGTGGGTTTTAATGAGACCGTAAAGGTAGGGCAGAGAAGGTGAAGTGGACATGAAAAGCGGAATTAAGTCCTTATGATCTTTGAGAATGCGTTTCAAGCCGCTATTAAATGATTTGATGACGTCATCCTGCGGGTTCTTCCTAAGTTTGCTGTATGTGGCGGGGTCCTGGAGAAGCTCGTTCATCTTTCTGATGTAGTCCACTTTGTCCATAATAACTATGGTGTTAGCCTTGTCTGCTTTAGTAATATGGAGCTCCCCATCTTTTTTCAATTGTGAGAGGCTATTGCGAAAACGTTTAGGAAAGTTATCTTCGTAATACTATTCGCCGCACTATAAACGAGGCCTTTAACTATGTTAAACAAATACTGAGGGAGATTACACTGTTTTTCAAAACAAGCGAGACTGTAACACATTTGTAAAGCCGAAGGTTTTTTAACAATAAAAAAGGACATACCATATCCAAGGACACTTTTTGCATCGTCACTAATGTTTTTCGAAGAAAGGTTCAAAACACACTTTGAGCTTGCTTTTTTACTCCACTGACTATTTCGAATAAGACTTTTAATTTTTCGATCGAAAATGTTACGAAGTGAAGAAGTTCTCCGACGCAACTCGTTGTAAATTTCATCAAACAAAGGTTGGATCCACGGTTGGGGAATAACGGTCACAAAATTATGTTTGGCGATGTTTAAATTTTTGAAGGCGGACCACTCATTTTGTCTGGTGACTTCAATATGTTTCTTTAAAATTAATCTGCTGAAGTTGTTAAACGGATGGTCGTCAATTTGTCTGAGGCGAGTCGGAAGCAGGGATTTGGGAAGAACTTGCTCCTCTAGACTTCTTCACTTCGTAACATTTTGGATCGAAAAATTAAAAGTCTTATTCGAAATAGTCAGTGGAGTAAAAAAGCAAGCTCAAAGTGTGTTTTGAACCTTTCTTCGAAAAACATTAGTGACGATGCAAAAAGTGCCCTTGGATATGGTATGTCCTTTTTTATTGTTAAAAAACCTTCGGCTTTACAAATGTGTTACAGTCTCGCTTGTTTTGAAAAACAGTGTAATCTCCCTCAGTATTTGTTTAACATAGTTAAAGGCCTCGTTTATAGTGCGGCGAATAGTAATTACGAAGATAACTTTCCTAAACGTTTTCGCAATAGCCTCTCACAATTGAAAAAAGATGGGGAGCTCCATATTACTAAAGCAGACAAGGCTAACACCATAGTTATTATGGACAAAGTGGACTACATCAGAAAGATGAACGAGCTTCTCCAGGACCCCGCCACATACAGCAAACTTAGGAAGAACCCGCAGGATGACGTCATCAAATCATTTAATAGCGGCTTGAAACGCATTCTCAAAGATCATAAGGACTTAATTCCGCTTTTCATGTCCACTTCACCTTCTCTGCCCTACCTTTACGGTCTCATTAAAACCCACAAACCTGGCAACCCTATGCGCCCTATTATTAGCTCGGTGGGCTCTATTACTTATAAACTCTCCAAATGGCTTGTCAAAGTCTTGTCCCCCATTCTTGGAACTATCTCTGATTCACATGTAAAAAATTCCATGGATCTTACTGAAAAATTGAATAATGCACGTACTGAAACTAACGATAGATTGATCAGTTTTGACGTTTGTTCATTATTTACAAAAGTGCCGATTGACGATATGCTTGACTTTCTCTCCCAAGAATTACATAAGTATGACCTGCCACTACCTTCACACATTGTTTTGGAACTTATTAAGCTTTGCATCAAAGACTGTAAATTCACTTTCAATAACGAGTATTATCAACAAGTTTTTGGGATGGCCATGGGCAACCCCTTGTCGCCCCTCCTCTCCAATATTTATATGGAGTTTTTCGAAATTACTTACATTCCGAGAATCCTGGGGGTTGGCATCCCTTGGTTGCGGTACGTCGACGATATTTTGTGTATCTGGCCCATGAATCGTGACCTGGATAACTTCCTCCTTCAGTTAAATGATCAATTCCCCTCTATTAAGTTTACTTTAGAAGTGGAACAAGACAATTCAATCCCATTTTTGGATGTGCGTGTACATAGGGAAAGCCCAGGTTTAAGTTTAGTATCTATCGGAAAAAAACAAACAATTTGTCCTACGTACACTTTTACTCGGGACATGACACCCCCACTAAGAAGGCCATTTTTTCTTCAATGTTTCTCCGCGCCCTTAGGATCGCCAGTCCGGAATACATCGATGCCGAATTAGAAAAAATCAACGGTATTGGAAATGATCTGTGTTTCCATCTGCGTTTATGGAATCTTGTCTCAACAAGGCAAAACGAACTTTCTATCGCGTCAATAATAACACTCGTACTTTGTCAAAAATATTTTAGTACTTCCATTTTTCCCGGGCTTTTTAGGCATTGCTAATGTATTTAAACTTTTGGATATTAATGTAGTATTTTCATATAACAATATTGTGAAAAATATCATAGTAAAAAATAGCCCTACCAATAATTCAGGCATTATCTATAAAATTGGTTGTAAACAATGTGATTCCTTTTACATAGGTCAGACGGGAAAGGATTTGCACACACGTATAAAACAGCATCAATATTCCGTTAGAACAGGACAATTGTCCAGTGCCCTTTTTGTCCATTTGTCAGAGTTATCCCACTGTATTGATTGGAATAATGCTTCAGTTTTATTCCACTCTAGCAACATTGTTAATAGAAATATTCTTGAGTCTGCCATTATCCAACTAACAAATAACTTCAACATAAGCAAAGGTCTTTTTCAACTCGATCCTGTTGTTTTGAATTCCTTCAGAACAGATTTAGATAAGAAAGGTAGAACGCTAAATCTTTGGTAAAATTTGTATGCCACCCTAATAACTTTTATTTTTCAATTTTTATATGCAAAAAAATAGGGCAGAGTGCTAAAACCCGTGCAGATTTCCAGTATAAATTTGTGTATATATATATTTTTTATCTATAACATTGTTTGGAAACAAATCTTTTAATCTTGTACTAAAAATCGATAAGTGTTCAATTTTTATATACAAAAAGAGCAGAGTGCTAAAACTTGGGCAGATTTCCAGTATAAATTTGTATATATATATTTTATTAATTTTTTTTTTTATCTATAACATTGTTTGGAAACAAATCTTAATCTTGTGTTAAAAATCGATAGTTTTTCCTTATAAATTTGTGTGCCCCCTTCCACAATCCTGTAGTAATGCTTAGTTAAGAATATTGATTTCTGTTTGATTAATTATTAAAATGTTTAATATAAATTATTTACGAAAAATTGTGAAATTGTTTAAAATGGGTACAGTTGGCAGTCCTGAAGAGGAGGCCGAAAGAGCGGACTACCCTCAAAACGGAGTCAGTCTTGAGGCAACGCGTTACGCGTAGGTTGACGAAATGTAACGTAGAATAAATTAGTTGTGCGTGTCCCTCTCCGACCTAAATTATTATAATAGAATTTCATACTCGCATACCCCTAACTTAACTAAACCATTTTCGAATCAATAAAACGTTCATAAGTGTTAAAAAAGAGTATTAATATACCCCCTTCCCCCTTTGTTTTGTAACGGTCTTTCAGAGTCAGGTCTAGGCGCGCTACCATGATATTTATACGATGCGGCAAAAAGAGTGTAGAGAAACAAAGTGATAAATGAAAGAAATAGCCGATCGAGAATAAATAGAGATATAGTAAAGTAGAAAGAAGCGTAAATAATGAAGAGAAAGTAAATTAATAAAAACGTAGTCACTACATCTGGTGGCTAGCGGTGGTCTTACATCATATTTTGTGAGGCTTACCCACTAGGGCGGATCGAAAATGGGGTTTTTAAACTTTTTTTCGAAATTCAAATATGGCTAGTGCGGAAAATATGTGGGTGCTATAGATAATGACTGTGCATAAATATTAGTCCTGCCTTATATCTTCAGGTGCCACAAAGCCGTCGAAAAAAGTGAAATACTGTATAATGATTTTCTTATATTCTGCATTAGTACAATAACTGAAACTTACTTGTTATTATTATATATTAAGTGTTCCAATTACCAAAATAGTTACTGAATTACGCAGCTCTTAGTTTATTTAGATCAATGTTCTTTTGATTAATGATCTAAATAATCCAGAACTCACCACGAGGAGGTGGCTGCGTGTCGAGCTCCACCCATGCCCTCCCAACCACCCATCCTTGCGCATGTTTTTTTCTATTAACGTTTTATTTAAACTTTATATTCAGCTTTACTTTCGAATGATGGCATTTTTTTACGTGACTGAAGTGTTGATCTTATGAAGCCATCTCGCGCGTTCAATCCAAATACTTTTGATGATGCTTCAGTCACTAATTTTACCATTCTTTCTACTACTTGTGTATGACAAGGGAATTTCTCGAATGGAGGGGTACTCTTGTTTTCTATGAATTCTTCAATCTCATTTTCTGTCAGGTGTCTTGTCACAGGTGGTTCAGTGACAATGCATTTTTGCCAATTAATTAAATCAGTATAATCAGTAGCTTCAAATTGAATAACAGGTACTGTGAAACGCCTCACAACTTTTTCCTTGTTTGTTTGCCTTGCTTTCTTTATTCGCCTCCACGCTAATTCTCTTATGGCGCTGCGGTCATCATGAATCATTGATGCTAGAATATTTTCTGGATTTGCAAAAAATGCATTTCTTTGTATGACAGGGTTTACAATATCCTTTACTTCGTCATTCAGTGTTCTTGTTAGTTCAATAGTTTTGAAAACATGTTTTGAGCCATTGACAAAAGACGTACTTTGCTTAATAGAAAACCACATTGGGATGTAGACCTTCATTATAAAAGAAGCAATGTTCATGAGGTTCTCAGATGGACTTACAGTTGAAACGTATAGACGAAGCAAACGATTTGCTGTAGTCAGCCATCGTGAATGTGCCATTTTGCCTGGACTACGATGAGCAAGATCTGGAGAGCAATATCCCTTTGTTATGGCCTGATGAATATCAATTAGATATTTTTGGTCAGTGCTAAGATCTTCACAGTCCACAGTTGGTTCCTCAGCATCAATCCTTTCAAACTCGACAATAGGAAGACTCTCACAGTTCTCTAATTCCCTGCCAATAGGACCGGTGAATCCGCGGGGGCCAGATGTTTTTCCATCCAGCTTTGCAACTAAATGGCGTAATGGCAATTCATTGGCATGGAGCTGGCACACTAAATGTTGAACTGGCTTCTTCAGCTTCAATTCTATAAGCCTTATAACGCCTCCCTTTTCTCCAGTGTTGACTGCTGCACCATCGCATCCAATGGCAACAAGGTTTTCCAGGTTCATGTCATTATTTCCAATATACTCAAACATTCCTTTACATATTTCTTCAGCTGATCCAGAATTCACAGAATAATGGCCCAAATAATCTGAACCAGGTTCTCTCACTAAAGTGATATGTTCTTCTGTTACCTTCTTCTGATATACTTTGGACTCTTTTTTTTCTTGGAAGAGTGTAGAATCTTTTCGACCATCAAAATAGATTCCTCTGATTGGGACCTGATTTTGATCTTTCATAATTTCTGATCTCTTCTTTTGTCTTTCTCTTCTGATTTACTCCTATCCACTACTTCAGATGTATTGTCAATAGAAACTTCTCCAATATCTTGCAATACTGCACTAACAATGAATGCTGCAGCTCGATCTGAAACTGCAGTCCTGTCACAAGCAGTAGCCACTGAAGGTAGATTTGTAGTTTTCCTTTTCTTGAATAATTGTTCTTCAGGTTGTTCGAGCTTTCTCTTCGAGCTAACTGGCTCTGGAAATGTATCGTCTGATATTTCGCCAGATTCACTTTCACTATTTGATGTCGATGATGATAATTCAACATTTGTATCCTGCAATTTCTCCTGTGAAGATTCTTTGGTGAGCCTCACAGCTTCTTTTTGCTTTCTTAGCAACGTAGATGCTTTTTTATTTGAGAGTGTAATATCTACTCTATCAATAAACAGTTTTCTTTCACTCCTTTGATCTAAGAGGAACGTCACTTCTTCCTTTGGAACCGTTTTTTCTTTGGGACAAGAACATTGTGTTAGTACTTTGCACTTGCACGCTGCAATGTCAAAAAGTTTCGTGTGTGCTTCTTTTTTGAACATATCAATCTTTGCTTTGTAAGCTTCAGAATTTTTTCTGCTTTGGTATGGCTTCATAATGACACGATACTTTTCGTGGTAGCTTCTGAACATTGTTTCAATTCGCCTGTCTGACAGAATTGGGACGGAAGCACTTTCCCAAATTGTTTTCAATTTATCAACAACTTGTTCTAATATTTGAGATATTGAAGGATCTTTATTAGTATTCTGTTTCAAATCGTTTCTTACAAACAAGTAATATTTAAAAACTCCTTCGTATGTAGGAAGATTCCTGTGCCACAAATCTTCCCCCATACCAAACATGGGGCACTCAGTTGAGGCCCTGGTTGATTTTGCACAAACTCGAGACATTTTGAAAGTATACAAATCTGAAAAAGAAAGAGCTAATATCAATTATACGTTAATTTCAGTTAATAGTACATGGCAAACTTAGGGCAACACAATACAGAAATGCAAAATATATAAGAAATATAGTTTAGACTATCTGAGTAACGCCAACAACAGAACACCCACCTGCTACGAGAGCGACAGCTACACTGAACCGAGGTACTCACGTGACAGCTGAGTGAGCTGACTATAGAAAACTGTTTTTAGAGAATAGAAACTTTTTTAAAGGTTGACTGAGCTATTTTTATACAAGTGTGAATAAATTCTTGTCTATTGTGCATCGTGGACTCTTCTGTAATTATTGGTTAAAATCTGCTTTTTTCAATTTTTTTCAATATTGAAGGTCATTGTGGCACCTGAAGATATTAATGTTATGATTTTAAATTTATACCAGCTTATTTCCTCACTACTCCACACATTTTCCACACTAGCCAATTTGAAAATTCGAAAAATGAGTTTTTCACTCCGCCCTATTACCCACGTGATTTAGTATTTTGATTAAAATTCTTCAAAACCGGTATAATAACCAATAGCGTTAATGAATATTTTATTTCGATTATTAAAATATCTAAATGCAAAGTTGATCTCGTTTGCAGGCAAATTTCGAAATTCATTCCTTAAAATTTCATTGTAAATATAAATTCAAGATGGCGCTTCGCCTTCGCATCCTGATAGCGTCCCTGACAAACTTCGCGCCTAAAAAATTTAATTTGTTTTTTTTTCTTTCTTTTCGTGGGAGTTCGTTGGATTCTGAAATGTTCCCTTTGTCCCATTTTTCATCGTCCAGTTCCGTTGCTTTTCGTTTGTCCGACTCAATATTGCGAGTCATTATTACGTTAAATTTCGTTCATTCGGTTGGAGAGGATAGTTTTGAACATTATCGTGCTGCCTGAAGACTCAATTTTTCTTTTTTTTCGTCTCTTCCACTGTATGCCTGTTCAGCTTACTTTTTACTTTTTTGTTTAAAATTTTGAATTAGTAGTAATTGTGATATAATAATAGCGATTAATATAGAAAAAATTTGTACGTAAGTCAAGTATGTTAGTTTAAATACAGTGATACACATTTTATATGGTCCTTTCAAAATGTTTTAGCGAAAATTTGTGAGAAATTTTCTGGGTTTCATTAGCAGATTTTTGATTATATTTCGATTGCCTGTATATAATAATAGGATTATTTTGTTTATATAGATTTACGGGCTTTTTGCTTCGCTCGCTTCGCGCTATATAGGTTAAGTTACAGTTAATTGACAGTCGAAAGGTAATCTTAAACATATTAAATTTGTCAGATTATAAGTCGCCGTATAGGATTGTGTTAAATTTCAAAATAAGCAGAATTCGTTTAACTGAAATAGAGAAATTGTGTTGTGAAATTTTTATAAGTTTTTTTGGATTTTTTATATACTCATTAATTATATACTCATTAATTATATACTTACTTATTAACTAATACGTATTTATTAGTTATATATATAATTACATATATTTATATACTCATAAACTTTGGTAGGTAAGCTGATTATTTTTTTTTCTCCTCTCTCTGTTTCTTTCGTTCATTTCACGACAATTCCGACATATTTGGTAAGATGGCTATTGTATTGTACTGAGGGATTTCTTGTAGGCCTATCGTAAAATATTGTTCGGAGATTAACCGTTACTACGGTATGTCTATTGAGTAGTAAATTCTTAGTTATTTAACAAAATTTTAATTGGTTTAACATAAATAAGCATAGGATTTTTCTTTAATAAGCACAAATGTTATGCATAAAATTCTAAATTGTTCTTTCCGCGCATAGCATGAATTTATTAAATATAGGCCTAAAAGTGCAGCAGTAAATTTTATTTTTATTTTGGCGGCCAATGTGAGTTACGGTACACATTTTACTAAATCTGGATATTATAATTTTTTTTGAATTACAGAAATTTGTGTAGAAAATTCTTTTCATATATTTTCTTTACGTTTTATAAATTCATTCAATAATCAATTTTATTGGTACAGGTAGGCCGATTTTTATTTTTCTTTCCAGTTCAATGACAATGGTAAAATTTTTAGTTCAAATTTAGATTGTATTCTAAAAAGGATGTTTTAATTTGATATTTTAATTTGGGTATTAGAAATGAAAAATGTCTTTTTTTTAGTTCGAGCGTTTGCATGGAAAATATTACGAAATTATGTTAGGATATAATGCAAGTTCATTCGGTTAGGGATATTTGTATAGAGGTTCGCTTACAAACAAAGCGACCGCTCTTAATTATGCAGTGTTGTTTTTGTTTACAGTGGATTGCGTGTATTTTTTTAGTGCATATGATCTATTCTTATTTAGTATAACTATGCAAATTTGTAGTTTCACTTGGAAACGATAAATTACTGAGATTTTTGTGATTTGCAAACCATACTGGGGTTTCTGTTGAAGGAGAGAGTTGTATCTCAGATGTAATTTGCTAATTGCGAGTTCAATTCGTATGAAATTTGACGTTTCAAGTTGGAATTACTGTATTAAAATAATTTTTGGTAGTAATATTTAAATTTTTTTTACTTTTTAATAACTGTTTAGAAAATTATTATTGTTTAAACCTTCAGTCGGAGTTAACTAATGCATTTGAAACATTGACTCAAGTGTACACTCGGAAATGGAGCCTTATAGATAGCCAGTAACGTTTTTGTGGCGTCTTTGTGCTCCTCCTCAAAGCAAGAGGGTTCATGATTGTCAGAGAATGGATGACATGAAGTTTCTGGGGTTCATTTTTGTCTTTTGTATTTAGAGGTATTGAGGTGATTTCTGACGATAGTTTGAACAATAATAATTCTTAAATTATACTAACAGTTACTATGTATGGGCGCTTTTATATTTATACTGTACAATTTTGTTTAGCGTTTTATGACTTTTTTTATCTTCTCTGCTGTAACTGCCATAAGTGACCTTATTGGTAGCTAGATTTGATTAAATTTTTGCGAAATTTTGAGATATGTAATTTTTTTCTTCCGTGAATTTGGCCAGAGCAAATGTGTAGTTAGTATTTCGAAGTGAACTGTCGAGAAAATTCGATAAATTAAAAATGAAATGATAAGCAGTACAGAAACGTTTCGAATAAACTTTTTTTTTCAAAATTGCAAAGGCTCGGTTTGGGAGTCAACCAAGTTGAATCCGAGTTCCATCAAGTGAGTTTAGTCGACCGGATAGGTGATCGATCACCAATGAGAGAGAGAGAGAAACCAAATGGCGCATGGACTTGGCGCAGGATGGTTTCGGAAGAGAAGAGAAGAGACAGAAGAGAGGAACCGAATGCGCATGGACTTGGCGCAGGACAGTTTCGGAAGAGAAGAGAAATTTACGTGTGCAGGGTCTTGGCACACGAAAGTTTCGATCGAAGATGGTCTACTGGTATTTTTCGGGCAGTAGCTGGTCACGCTGCTCGAATGCTTCGCTAAATATGTGTCACAGCGCGCGGTAGACAAGCCACGAGAGCTTGAACGGGTGCCTACGACTGTACTGTCCATACAGACATACAGTAGGTTCGTTGGGAAACGGCCTACGGCGGAGTCATCGTTTGATTGTTGCCAGTAGAAGAGTCTTTCAGCTGGACGTAGGAAGAGCAGCGTTCACCGACAAAAGTGGAGATGAGACAAGGCGAGTTTCTTCATCGACTTCTAGAATTGCAAATTTCGTCCAATTCCAGCGCGTGGTCCCGCTTTCAGATATCTCCCCCCCTGATCCTTTTAGAATTGGACGTCTCTTGTTTTTTTTTTCGCCATTGGAGAGAGAGCGGAACCATTATAGCGTGCTGCCCTGTTGCATGTTGATTGATGCAATCCCTTGCATTCTAGCGAAGTGAGCAGGAGAGCTGCGATTGAAAATTGAAATCCGTTGTCAGCGTGCGGAGTGTCATCTAAACAACGTCCAGCAAATTAAGTACTGATTATTATGTAATGAAATTATAAGTGAAAGGGTGCGATTATTGCCCATATTGTTTGTTTTCGTGAAATAGTATGTGCGCTCTTGGTCAGTATTTTATGTAAACTTTTTCTTATTTTTTTCTATGTTGCCCTGATAGTAACTGTATAACTATACAAATAATTGTTTCAAATGTAAAGCGATCGTTGATGAGAATCGCGGGAATAGATTGTGAACTTGAGATTTGTGTAGCCACTGTAAGAAAATTTTCCGTTATTTTTTTTTGGCATGTATAGATTAGTTACAGGTTGTAATTTAATTATTAGAGTGAAATGTTATTTTATGCAAATGTGAAAATTATAAAGTTTTCGGTTTTTATAATATGATACAATATATGTATGGAATTTGTCATCCTAATTATTTCTTGTCTATCTCTCTGAATTGTTAAAGAAAAAAAAAAAAAAAAATTGCAAAATATGTAAGTTTGTTGAATAAATTATGACATTGTTAAACGATATTAATAAGTTTTACTAATGAAAAACTTATTTTCAAGGGGGTGATGCGAGTGTAGTAATGCTTAGTTAAGAATATTAATTTCTGTTTAATTAATTATAAAATGTTTAATATAAATTATTACGAAAAATTGTTAGAAATTGTTTAAAATGGGTACAGTTGGTAGTCCTGAAGAGGGGCCCAAAGAGCGGACTACCCCAAAACGGAGTCAGTCTTGAGGCAACGCGTTACGCGTAGGTTGACGAAATGTAACGTAAATAATTAGTGTGTGTCCCTCTCCGACCTAAATTATTATAATAGAAATTTCATACTCGCATACCCCTAACTTAACTAAACCATTTTCGAATCAATAAAACGTTCATAAGTGTTAAAAAAGAGTATTAATATACCCCTTCCCCCTTTGTTTTGTAACGGTCTTTCAGAGTCAGGTCTAGGCGCGCTACCATGATATTTATACGATGCGGAAAAAAGATTGTAGAGAAACAAAGTGATAAATGAAAGAAATAGCCGATCGAGAATAAATAGAGATATAGTAAAGTAGAAAGAAGCGTAAATAATGAAGAGAAAGTAAATTAATAAAGACGATCACTACAATCCTTTAATTTCGTTTCTCCGTTTATTGTATATATATATATATTTTTTTTCTCTTTCTGTAACCTATGTATAGGCTGTAATTTTTTAAGTACTTCAGTGTTCCTGAGGATGTCATTAGACGAAAGCGCTTGAGCACCATCTGTGTTTCCTTTCGTAGGGAAAAAAATGATTCCAAAGTCTTTCGTGTATTCAGAAGTACACCTCGTCAGGGAATCCCTGATTCCCTGACGAGGTGTACTTCTGAATACACGAAAGGCCTTGGAATAATTTTTCTTTTTCCTTGTGCGTTTACATCATTCATTCATTTCACGTTTTTGTGAAATTCATCCCATATATATATATATATATATATATATATTATATATATATATATATATATATACACACACACACATATTAATATATATATATATATATATATATATATATATATATATGAAAAATTATTTCACGAAAGTGACACGTGAAAAGTATTTATGATGAATAAAACCACGAAGGAAAAAAAACACAAAGGGGTGCTCAAGCGCTTTCGTCTAATGACATCCTCAGGAACACTGGAGTGAAAGGACAGATCAAGGCAATATATAGGTTACAAAAATAAACATACATACATACATATTAATATATATATATCATATATATATATACATATATATACATATACATATATATAGTAAGCATAGAAAATTTTGGATATCAGTGTAGTTTTTTCATATAACAATATTGTGAAAAACATCATAGTAAAAAATAGCCCTACCAATAATTTAGGCATTATCTATAAAATTGGGTGTAAGCAATGTGATTCCTTTTACATAGGTCAGACGGGAAAGGATTTGCAAACGCGTGTAAAACAGCATCAATATTCCGTTAGAACGGGACAGTTGTCCAGTGCCCTTTTTGTCCATTTGTCAGAGTTATCCCATTGTATTGATTGGAATAATGTTTCAGTTTTGTTTCACTCTAGCAACATTGTTAATAGAAATATTCTTGAGTCGGCTATAATTCAACTTACAAATAACCTTAACATGAGTAAAGGTCTGTTTCAACTCGATCCCGTTGCTCTGAATTCCTTCAGAATGGATTTAAACAAAAAGGGCAGGTTGTTAAATCTTTGGTAAAAAATTTGTTTTTGTCTTTTGTTTCTCTTACAATTTTATTTTTCAATTTTTTGCTGTATGCGTGTATGTGTATGTATGTATGTGTATGTATGTATGTGTATGTGAGTATGTGTGTGGTCATTGCAGTTAAATGTGTTTGTATGTATATGTGTGTATATGTATGTATGTATGTGTGTATATGTATGTATGTATGTATGTATGCAGTTAAATGTATATATATATATATATATATATATATATATATATATATATATATATATATGTATGTACCTTACCTTACCTTACAACCTCACAAAGGTTCGGCGCGATGATTTCTCATTTCGCGAAGGTCAAGCTTGTATGTGTATATATATATATGTGTGTGTGTGTGTGTGTTTGTATATATGTGTGTATATGTATATATATTTGGTTATGCGGGTATACATGTATACATGTGTAGGTGTATTATTTGTAATTTTTTCAATTTATATTTATTTTTTTTTATTTCTTTATTCGTTTGCGACCTACCGTTTTTTCAGACAATAATTATAAAAACAAATCTGGTAATTTTTTCCCTTATGCATATATATATATATATATATATTCTGTATATATTGCGTTTATATTTCGTATATATACCGTATATATGTTGTATATATATTTTATGGTTCTTTATATATCATCTAGGCATCATTTTGTTTTCCAATTTATATTTACTTGTACTTTTTTATTCGTTTGTGACTATAATATGCATGATTCGGACAATAACTAAAAAACCTGTGGTAATTTTTCCCTTATAAATTGGTGTGCCTCTCTTAAAATTTATCTTTCAATTTATTATTATTATTTTTTATTATTTTTTAATTTTTTTTGGTTTATTTCTTTATTTCTTTGTGACATATATATCAATTTGGCATCATCTATTAAATTGATTGTAAACTTCACTTTTGAGCTTGAATTTGTAGACTCCACTTACAATATTTATATTTATTTTTATTTCTTTATTCTTTTGTGACCTGTTCCATAAACAAGCCATTTGAATTTATATTGAAGGTCGGCCAAAGTGCTAAAAGTGTCTTTTTATATATATAATATATATATATATATATATATATATAATATATATATATATTTGTGGTTTTTTTTATTTGCCTGTTTATTTCTTTATGATTATTTAAGCTGTGACATATATATCACTAAGGCACTATTTTGTAATTAATTTTGTCTCAATTTATATTTATATTTATTTTTATTTCTTTATTCTTTTGTGACCTGTTTCATAAACAAGCCATTTGAATTTATATTGAATGTCGGCTGAAGTGCTAAAAGTGTCAATCTCCCATATAAATGTTTGCTCCTTCCACAATTTTTTCTATGCTTACTATATATATGTATATGTATATATATATATATATATATATATATATATATATATATATGTATATATATATATGAATATGTATGTATGTATGTTTATTTTTGTAACCTATATATTGCCTTGATCTGTCCTTTCACTCCAGTGTTCCTGAGGATGTCATTAGACGAAAGCGCTTGAGCACCCCTTTGTGTTTCTTTTTTCCTTCGTGGTTTTATTCATCATATATATATATATATATATATATATATATACTCACTCACTATGACCTAATTGTTTTGTATCTGCTTTCCATTTTCAGACTGACTGAAAGATCTGTTGAATTATTTAGAAGAGGAAAGTGAAGAGCCTGATACTATATACACAGCCCCACCAGACTTGAACATAGATTCTGACAAGGATTCAGGGGATGAAGATGGTGGAGGATTCTTAGACAACCTCAATGCCAGGCAACTGATGGCCTCTGCCGAGGCTGTTCTCAAAGATGGAAGGTTTCTAACAGGCGAAGAATACACAGAAGGAAAGGATGATGGAAGGAATGCTGCTGACGGTAAAGCGACAGAGGGAATAATGCAACAAGATTTTACTACAGAATCCCAGTCAAAGAGGAGGAGGCCACAAAAATCGATTTTCATTTTCTGTCAATCAGCCTCATTACCACAGATTACCATCAGCACTAGACCTCAAGGGGAAATATCCGACCGAGATATTCGAGTATTTTTTTGATGATGAAATTATGAGTAAGATTGCCGAAGAATCACGCACGTTTGCTCGAGAAAAGAATAATACGGAATGCGATGTTTCTGTCGATGAGCTTATGGTACTATGGTAGCCTTCGGAATTATTCTTCTTTCAGGGTACCACCCTTTGCCAAGTCATCGAATGTACTGGTCAGTAGACGATGATGTAAGAGTGCAATTCGTCGCTACTGCAATATCAAGAGACCGATTTGAAGAGATACTTTGGTATCTCCACTTCACTGACAATCAACATCTAGATAAAAGTGACAAATTGGTTCGACCTCTCATTAACCATTCGAGTTCAAAATTTGCCCAGGCTTACCCAGTGAATCACCATTTAGACCTTGACGAGTCAATGATCGAATATTTTAGAAGGCATGGATGCAAGCAATGCATCCGCAATGAACCAATAAGGTTTGGTTTCAAAGCTTGGTGCATGAATTCACAACGTGGATATCTTACCATCTTTCATAAGTTATTTACCAAGGTTCTTCACCTGAATCAAATAGTGGATATGAAGAGAAATGCGGTAAAGGGGGTGGAACATTGCTCCTTCTTTTGGACAAGCTCCCTGATCATATTAGAAATCTTCCTTTGCGATTATACTTCGACAACTATTTTACTGAATTACCATTTGTGAGTTATTTGCGCAATTTGTTGTCTAAAATCAACAAAAGATATGAAGAAGGAGCAAAGAGGAGAAATGGATACTGCTTATGACACAGAATAATATGTTGCTTGTCCGGTGGAAGGACAATGCTACAGTCACAGTAGTTTCTAATGTCTCATCTGCATACCCTCTACAGAAAGTCTCCCGTTGGTCAGCAAAGGAAAAGAAAAAAAATACAAGTAAACCAACCGTTTATGATTCACGACTACAATACGTAAATGTGAGGAACGGATAGAATGGACCGGAACATCAACTGTTATTGTGTCTCGATCAGGATGAAAAAGTGGTGGTGGCCTATATTTGCGTGGATGATCGATGCCACCATTCAAAACAGTTGGTTGCTGCATAGGTCTGATGATAAAGGTAATTCATTACTGTGCTTTAGACGATATATTGTGCGATCATACCTACAAAAAACGGAGCCATGGCTCACAATCGGCAGACCAAGAGTTTCATCTAGGGTCATCCCCAGTATGCGCTATGACAATATAGGCCATCTAGTTCAACTGCTTGAAAAACAATCCTGGAACTGTGCACTGAAGGAATACAAATCATGTCCTCCTCAAGGGTGTGTCAAGTGTGGTGTTGCACTTTGTATCAAATGTTTTGTAGCTTATCATCGTTTACAATAATTTATATATAAACACAGGTTCACTATATATATATATATATATATATATAATATATATATATATATATATATATATACATTTAAACTGCAAACACGCAGTATAATTAACGCAAAGAACGACGCTTGTATAGGAGAATATTCCGCGCAAGATGAGAGCGAGAGAACGAAACAAATTAAAAAATGAGGTATCTGACCGGCAATCGGAAGATCCCGGGTTCGATTCCCGGGTGGTTACCTCATTTTTTCATTTGTTTCGTTCTCTCGCTCTCATCTTGCGCGGAATATTCTCCTATACAAGCGTCGTTCTTTACACACACACACATATATATATATATAATGAATAAAACCACGAAGGAAAGGAAACACAGGTGGTGCTCAAGCGCTTTCGTCTAATGACATCCTCAGGAACACTGAAGTACATAAAGAATTACAGCCTATATAGGTTACAGAAAGAGAAAAAAAATATATATATACATATACAATAAACGGAGAAACGAAATTAAAGGATTGTGGAAGGGGGCACACAAATTTATAAGGAAAAACTATCGATTTTTAGCACAAGATTAAGATTTGTTTCCAAACAATGTTATAGATAAAAAAAATAAAATACATATATACAAATTTATACTGGAAATCTGCCCAAGTTTTAGCACTCTGCTCTTTTTGTATATAAAAATTGAACAATTATCGATTTTTAGCACAAGATTAAAAGATTTGTTTCCAAACAATGTTATAGATAAAAAAAAAATATATATATATACAAATTTATACTGGAAATCTGCCCGGGTTTTAGTATAAATTTGTATATATATATTTTTTTTTTATCTACAGTATAACATTGTTTGGAAACAAATCTTTTAATCTTGTGCTAAAAATCGATAATTGTTCAATTTTTATATACAAAAAGAGCAGAGTGCTAAAACTTGGGCAGATTTCCAGTATAAATTTGTATATATGTATTTTATTTTTTTTATCTATAACATTGTTTGGAAACAAATCTTAATCTTGTGCTAAAAATCGATAGTTTTTCCTTATAAATTTGTGTGCCCCCTTCCACAATCCTTTAATTTCGTTTCTCCGTTTATTGTATACAGTATATATATATATATATATATATATATATATATATAATATATATATATATATATATATATATATATATATTATATATAATTATATATATATTTTTTTTTTTACTCTTTCTGTAACCTATATATAGGCTGTAATTCTTTATGTACTTCAGTGTTCCTGAGGATGTCATTAGACGAAAGCGCTTGAACACCATCTGTGTTTCCTTTCCTTCGTGGTTTTATTCATCATAAATATTTTTCACGTGTTACTTTCGTGAAATAATTTTCATATATATATATATATATATATATATATATATATATCATATGATTTACTGCATAATATTACTTATTCCAATGTACAAAGGGCGGTCAGAAAATAAGTTTACACGGCGTATAATTTCGTAACTAAAGGACCTACATTGATTACACCGGTCTGCATGAAAATCGATTTCTTTATTTTGAGTTGTGATTCTGAAGCAGTTCGCTGCGCTGAATTAAAAAATGCTACCAGTTTTTTTCTATCACCCACAGTTTTAAAGTTATTAGCAAAACAATTTTGGGGCGTTTTGTAATTTTTTACCTTTTTTATCTTTAATTAATTTCGTTTTTCATATTTTACAGATAGATAATTCTAACATTACGTCTTTAAAATTTTAATAATGGCTTCTAGAGGATGTACCCATAGTCCAGACATATTTTGTTATATTTGTGGTCGGTATGTTGTTGTAAAACAAAGGACAAATGTAACAACCTTCATTAAGAGAGCTTATCATGCTTATTTTGGAATTAAATTAGGAGACCAAGACAAAAGTTGGGCTCCACACAAGGTTTGTCTTACGTGTGTTGCGGCACTAAGGAATTGGAGCAAAGGTAAAAAGAAAAGTTTGCCATTTGGGATCCCTATGGTATGGCGCGAGCCTAGAAACCATACCGACGACTGCTACTTCTGTTCTTGCAATGTTAAAGGTTATAATGCAAAGAATAAAGAGAGCCTTCAATACCCAAGTCTTCCATCTGCAATAAGGCCGGTACCCCATGGTCCAGAAGTTCCTATTCCCCGCCCACCCGAGAGTCTGGATCAATACAATTCAGATTCTGATTCAGCTCCAAATCCAGACAATGATGATGTTTATGAACAGCCAACAGCTGACCGAGATCCTAAACCATTAACCCAAGCCGAACTAAATGACTTAGACAGGGATTTGAATCTGCCTAAGGACTCTGCAGAACTTTTGGGGTCTAGATTTCAGGAGAACAATTTATTGGAATAAGTCCTGAAATGTTTGCAAGTAAAGAAGGTAAATATATTTTGTTTCTTTCAGTTATTTTTTTATTCTTTCATAAACAAGCAATATGCTTGTCCAAGAGCTAGGAGCTATTTAATTCTGCTTTAATTAGGTTTTACTCTATCACCTAAAGATTTCGTGCTACAAGGGGTGTTGTAATACCTCATCTGTCCACAAATGTTAACCACCCATTGATGGGAGGGGAGAGAGTATTTTGCTGGGAACGGGACTGGTTGTTATATATATTTACCCTACATTATTATGTAAGCGTTACTGTAGTCTATAACAACAAAATTTATGGTTTAGCATGTGCAATCCAATGTTGGTCTCGATAAGATGGTTCACATTTGGAGATAAATGGGGGATTTATGACACACCCTATAGTAAGAAAACCACACGTGATAGGGAAAAACTAACTATATTTTTGAGATCAGCGCACTCAAATTATATAGAATCACCAACTAGTTTGTAAAAATCGATCGACAAGTTTTCAAATGTGTAGCCTACTGGTGTTATGTTTGTATCAGGTGAATTCGTTAATCATTGTTGGCAACAACGCACATCAATTCGGCTGCCATCTACCGTACATTCGTTATATGAATCACTTGAACATGGCGGCTCGACTGGAACAGTGCACTGTCATTTCTGCAACGATATTCCGAGTCTGTCAGTGGTCAAGAATTTCTCGAGCGCATTGTCATAGGAGACGAGACATAGGTTCATCACCGTACTCCGGAAACAAAACGTGCCAGCATGGAATGGAAACAACTTGGGTCCCCGCGATCAAAGAAGTTCAAGATTGTTGTGAGATCCGCTGGCAAAGTGATGGTTACCGTGTTTTGGGATCACAAAGGCGTTTTGCTCGCAAACTTCATGCAAAAAGGCACAACAATCAATGCAGCTGCATATTGTTCAACACTGGAACGTTTACGAGCGGCTATTAAACGTAAACGTCCTGGACTACTCCGTAGGGTAGGGCACTGTTCCAGTCGAGCCGCCATGTTCAACTGACTCATAACCAATGTACGGTAGATGGTAGCCGAATCGACGTGCAATGTTGCCAACAATGATTAACGAATTCATCTGATACAAACATAATCAATGTCGGTCTTTTAGTTACGAAATTATACGCCGTGTAAACTTATTTTCTGACCGCCCGTCGTATATATAAATATTGATGTTATATGATTCATGAATATGCATTTTTTATATATTCCAAATATAGTTCTTATTTCAAACAAATCAACAGCCTGCTATGTTTATTTCTTTAAGAACAGTATTTTCTTAGTCAGTTATTTTTTTGAAGGACACCTATGTTATTTAATGCTTTAAAACGAATGATATGTACCCATTTTTATGTTTTATATATATTTCATGATCTAAATACAAAAATATTTTGAGAAAGCAACCATTTTTAATAAACCTGTAACTCGTATCTACCGAACCTACTATATTTAGTAAGTAGTGTTAATTGAAAAACTGAAGAAGAAAAATGTTAAAAATGCTATAATCATATTTAACCAAGTCTAAAGGTCAAAACTAAAGCAAAGAATTCGTTTTTAAAAATTCCGTCGTTAGTGGGTCAATAGATAATATGAGTATGACCAACGTGTAAAGAGCGGTCCTATTCAAAGGAGTGACATAACGAAGGAGTGACATAACGAAGGAGTGACATAACAAAGGAGTGACAAATCGGAGATAAAATTCAAAGGAGTGACATAACAAAGGAGTGACAAATCGGAGATAAAATTCAAAGGAGTGACACGAAAATACCGTAACGAAGGAGTGACATAATTCCTAACCTGACATAACCTATTCGAAACCATAAATTAATTGCCGGCTTTCCCGGCTTTCAGTTGTGCTCGTGCTCTCGGTTGGAAAAGTTGCAGTTGGAGCTCTCGGTTGAAGCTGGATAACCTAATTTCTGTGTGTTCTTCACTTAGGGGTGAAATTTAATTTTCAAAGTTTTGTAGCCCATAATGGATGAATATCAATTTGTAAAATCCCAAATGGGTAAAGACAAGCTAGCATTCAGAGGACACATCTACCGACACCAACGATCCCGAAACAACAATCATTATTTCCGGTGCGAGGACAAAAACTGTAATGGTTCCGCAACCCTTCGTGGTGTGACAATTTTTAATACCTTTGGTGGCTCGGTATCAGAGGGTAAAGCACACAATCACGCCCCGCTGACAGGGAGAGTGGAAATTGTACAGGCTGTTGATGCAATCAAAATTAGGGCCAAAACTACAAATTCGGCGCCAGCTGCAATCGCCCAAGAAGTTGGACAGGAACTAGGCATTAACGCCGCAATAGAAATGCCTTCCAAATCTGCTATGAGGCAAGTCATCCATCGTATCCGAAAAAAAGACTTTCCAGTGGAACCCGAACGTGCGACAGAGTTAGTCATCCCAAACAATTTGAGGGTCACCCAAGCAGGGGAAAGAAACTTCCTTTTGTTCGATACGAAGATAGATGATGGAAACGCAGATGATCAAAGCGAGGATGATGAGGCCAGGGAACGAATCATAGCTTTTGGTACTGAAGAAAATTTACGCAGACTAGAGGACTCGGAGATCTGGTTTCTTGATGGAACATTCAAAACTTGTCCTCGAATTTTCCACCAATTGTACACTATCCATTACCTGTTCCATGGAGAATCTTTTCCAGCTGTTTATGTTTTGATGACTGGAAAAACACAAGAAATGTATACATCCATGCTAGAACGATTACTGTCAGCTGCAGGAGCAAAAGGAATTGAATTAAACCCTACTTTTATGATTCTGGATTTTGAGTTGGCAAACATCAATGCTCTTCAACAGAAATTTCCAGAAGCCAGAGTGTCTGGCTGCCTTTTCCACTTAGGTCAAAGTATATACCGAAGTATTCAGAAGAATGGTCTAGTCGACGCTTACAAAACCAATGACAACGTGGCCTCAAGCTTGAGAAAGCTGTCTGCTCTTGCATTTTTACTCCAGAAGAAATTTATGATGCGTTTATTGCTCTCTCAAACAGTATTCCAAATGAAGTTGAATCAGTGTATAAGTATTTTGGGGAAACTTATGTGTTGGAAGACCGATTATCGCACGTGGAAGACCACGACGAAATCAACGGCGTCATCCACCACGATTTGCCCCGACTGTGTGGAGTATCCATCATCTCCAAGCCTACAACCTTCCAAGAACAAACAACAACTTGGAGGCTTGGCACAGGCGGTTCGAAACGGTAGTTGAACGTTACCACTTGGGAGTGTATTTAATGATAAAGGAGTTCATAAAAGAAGACCACCACACAGATCAAGGGATGGAGCGACTGATTGCAGGGCACACTCCAACAAAGAAGAAGAAAGAACAAATCCAGAGGGAAGAGAGGCTTGCAACTGTTGTCAGGAGACATGGAACCGTCCCTCTCGACGAATACCTCCGGGGGATAGCGCACAATTTGCATTTCAGTTCAAGAAATGTAAACGACTATGAGTTGGAAGCTAATTTTGGCGATGGTGACCATGAATTTTGAACAAATTTAAAATATTTTAACAATTTAATGATTCTAGTTTTTGAAATAAAATCTTAATTTTAACAATTCTAACAAATTTTGTTTTTTTAAATAAAATTTTAATAATTATACTTTTTAACTGTCACTCCTTGGAATTATCGTTACGTCACTTGATCGTTGTTGTCATTTTATGTTTATGGTTCTAGTTTTTGAAATAAAATCTTAATTTTAACAATTCTAACAAATTTTGTTTTTTTAAATAAAATTTTAATAATTATACTCCTTTGAATTTTATCTCCGATTTGTCACTCCTTCGTTATGTCACTCCTTCGTTACGGTATTTATGTCACTCCTTTGTTATGTCACTCCTTTGAAATGTCACTCCTTCGATACAGACCCTAACCCGTAAAGAGTATCTGTGCGAGTCTCCATTTAATATTTAATTACATATTACGAGTAACTGCATTGATTTCTCCGGATTTTTTTAAATCGTGGAGCTGGGATTGAACAAAATACATCGCTATAGCTTATGAATTATCTTTGTTTATTAATAGGAGCAAATATGCAAACAATAATTACTTATTCGGAAGGTAAAAGCACAGTTGCAAATTTATTTCACTGATATAATACGTGGAAAATTTCAGATATAAATTTTAACTGATATCTTCTTCACTCATTCATCATTAGTACGGTAGTACCTATGGTACTCATTAAAGGAAACCAAAATTTAAGGCAAATAATTTTGTCACACGCTCGTAGATGACACCCTCTCACCTTCTTCCGTGCTTATAACATTGCAATGTTGCATACCATTTCCATTTTTTCTCATGCCCGCCGATTTTCTTTTGAAGTTAGAAAAAGTCTCAGGCCATGAAAAATGTCGTTGAGATGCGCGTGGGAAAAGTCATGGTCTGAAGTTGAAAGCGGAGGTAGCATGCACTGTAGACAACTTGATTTCTTGGTTTAGGATTAATAGAGAGGAAGAAAATTGACAATCTTTGTCCAATAGATGGCATTATCGTAAAATGTGAATGAAAATTTGACAACAGAGATAACATCATAGTCTAATTTAATTACCAAGTCTTCTCACGAAATCTCATTTCATTCATAAACATTCATACTAAAATTGACTCGCAGCGCCCTCCAATGTGAACTTTACAAATTACAAATCTCATTTAACAGTATTAATTACGAACTCGAGGAGGTCGACGCGCGTTTGGTATGGCTGGTAGTTTCGGATTAGGGCCAGGATTTGCTACATACTGTGCCTCTTAGTTTTAATAACACACAGATTAGAGAAAACAAGAATGATGTAACTTTCGATACTTCCCGAGAGATAAAAAGTTGTGTAGAATATGGTAATCGTAAGTTGTGGATCATTGATATTAAATTTTAATACGACAGCTCATGTATGAGATGGGTCACTTGGTAATTATATTAGATTATGAATATTGAACATGCAGAAGTGTATGAGAAACGTAAAAAGAAACAACTTAGGGTATGGAGACAAATACAAAGCAGTAAACAGTGGGACGAGTTACCAGTTAGGGAATAATGTAGAAAGTAGTTAAGCTTTTTTCTAAAATAGGTTGCCACCCGTAAATCTGTTTTACGTCCATATGAATTATGATCCTTTATCAAGGTACTTTTTACATTTCGTCACTCTTCAAGAAACATTTTTAGCACCATTCAGGTATTTTTACGTTGGATTCACTAAATCAGTCATTATTTCCTTTTCCTTTTGACATACTGTACAGTACAATCTGTGCTCACAGTTAGTCATGTTATGTGACTACAGCTTAATTAAAGAAGCAGACTGATAAAATAACTAGATATTGATTTCTGCTTAGAAAAATAATGATAATTCTCATTCTTCTAAATTTCTAAACTTCCTAAATAGTGGTTGTTCTCGACTCGAAACAAACGTCGGCTACTAATTCTACTGATAAACAGTGCTTTTCTGGACCATGGACCTGGTGTCTAAATTTTCATAAAGAATACTATGTCTACTTGTAGTGCAATTTGATACGTCCAGAATTCTTTTAAAGTTTATAATGGAGTGACTAGAAATAAAATGTCTTAACCCTTTGAGGACCACGGGACATATTTGTCCCAACGGAAATAATAATATAAATTGTACAATGATGCAACGTTTCTACAAATACATCTACATGTTTATACAGGTATCGTTTAGTTGTCGGAAAATTAACCCCAAAATGGGTCATTTAAGTGACTATAGACTATAGTTACTAATATCTAATTGTAAATAACAATAAAACTTAAACTTTTAAGTTCAAAGAAACGTATACTGGTCGTCAAAGGGTTAAATCATCTTTAAAAAAAAAATTTGAAAAATCCTATTTTTAGATTTTACTGGAAACCGTCTCCAATCACTTTAGTTAAATGGAAATGATTTCAGCTTATTATTTCAATAGAGTAAAGGTTTCTTTTTGTTGGACTATATGCACGGACTGTTCAGAAAAATGGCTTACAACTTCGTTTTTCTTAAAGCATCCCTGTTCTCTCTCTTTCTGTATTCGTCCATATACTTTACTGAGGAAATTCAGTAAACTTATACCTTGTAATTCTTACATTCACTATTGTCACCTTTATTCGTTTACAAAGGTAACAGTTCATACAGTCACGAGGAAGGGTTTCCTTTTCCCAGGCCATTTTACATATCTTTTGTCGTCTGCTAATCTACTTCACCACCACTTCCCATCATAACATCATACCTCCAGCTGATTATATACATATAACCAGGAAAATGTGTTAATGTGGGTTGGACATGTTGAAAGAATGGAAGATAACAAAGTTGTAAAAAAAGTGTACAAGTGTGTTTGCGAAGGAGGAGGAGGAGGAGGAGGAGAGATGATGTATGGACATGGAGAATGATGTGTGAGTAAGCGTGGATTTGACCTGGGTGATGCGCGAAAAGTGGCTGGAAGTCGGTTGGAATGGAGGTGATTTGTCAGAAGTACTACGTTTTTTTATATTTTTGACAAGGCCTGGATGCGCAACCACATATGGCGTGTGAAGCGCTGTAGTGTTGAATTTTATTGCGTGTAAGTAGTGTTGGTGGTGGGGGTCAACTGGGACGCGTGTGTTAATGAAAGTATACGCTTTACTTTCTGTCTTTTCTCCTTTTCAATAACT